>JANHFR010001170.1:72628-90967 GCA_032468015.1 Mimophis mahfalensis | reverse complement strand
GCTGAGTCAACCTTGAGCCTGGTGAGATTAGAACTTGCACTAATTGCAAGCAGCCGGCAGCTGAGAGGAGGCTCTCATCTCGGTGCACCACCAAGGCTCTTATAATGAAACAATATAAAATAAGTATCCCAGGTGCCTCAGTTCAGATGATTTAATAGATGATGGTCCCAGCATACAGCTTAAGAAATCAAATCCCTGTTTAACAAAGACTTTCCAACTTTTTCTTGAAGGTCAGAAGAGAGCTAGCCATACAGGTAATTCTCAACTTATGACCACAATTGAGCCCAAAATTTCTGCTGCTAAGCAAGACAGTTGTTCAGTGAGTCTTGTCCCATTTTACAACCTTTCTTGCCACAGCTGTAAAGTGAATCGTTCTGCCAGTGGGTGAATCTGGCTTTCCCCAATGACTTTGCTTGTCGGAAGCTGGGAAGGTTACAAATGGTGATTGCATGATCTTGTGCCATAAATAGATGTCCGTTGCGAAGCACCCAAATTTTACATGACCATGGGGATGCTGCAGTGGTTGTGACAAGACCTCTCTGGCCTAGGGGTAGAGCTCGCGCTTTATAATCAGGAGGCTATGAGTTCAGTCCGAGGTAGCGGCAGAGGGTCTGCTGCTTGGGCAGGGAGTCGGACTTGATGACCTACAAGGTCCCTTCCAACTCTGTTAATCTGTGATCTGTGAAGTGCAAAATTTGGTCATACATCACTTTTTTCAGGGCTCTTGTAACTGCAAACGGTCTCTGATTGTAAATTGAAGACTACCTGTACTATCTTCACACCATGTGGAGACTACCAAAGAAAGTTGTTTCTGCTCCAGGATAGGACATTGAATATGACCAGAGACTGGGTCAATGCAGTCCCTTAGAAACACAATATTCATTAAAACATTTGCTTTATGTTTGATATATAAAGGATGAGCCATGAGTCATTTCTGCAAATTGAAACTCAAGAATCCGGTGGCAGAAATTTACATAAGATCCAAAGCCCAACAAGATTAGGAAGGCACCTGCTCTTCAGGCCCAACTTTAGGCCAGGTGAAGGATAATCTCTCTCGCTATAAAAACAGATGTGTGTGTGTGTGTGTGTGTGTGTGTGTGTGTGTTCCAGGATAGCTCTGGAATGGCTGCACCAATTCCAACCAAACTCTGCACAGATGACCTATCCTCTGGGAACAAACACTGTGGGGGTAAGACACCCCTAACAGCCATTGGTGGGTCTCTGTGCCTTAAAAATAGTGCTGACAGCTTCACAGTACTCCAAGTATTCCACGGGGGGGTTCTCTCTGACTTGCGATGCTGTGCGACAAAGCAGGATGAAGCCCATAGAGCTACTACATCTAGAGATCCCTCTGACTTGCGACGTTGCACCAGAGAGCAGCATAAGGCCCATAGAGCTACTGCCTAGTAGAGCATGCTGATAAATAAGTACATGGGGGAAGCCGGGTCATCGGCTACTTCTCAATAATTTCCAACCCTCTGAATCCAAAAGATGCTAAGAAAGAAAGAAATAGTTATCCCACTGGATGGCGTTTGGATTCAGCAGGGCTGTGAATTCATCTGAGCTTATAAAAGGAGAATATTTGTAGCTCAGGGTTGAAATGAGGGGTCCTTGGTGCTCTTTGAGCTTGGTTGTTGTTGTTGTTTTTGCAGATATTTCGTTACTCAAACTAAGCAACATCTTCATATTTACGGGAACACCTGCTACCGGCATCATCTTCCTACCACCCAGTCCGCTCCCATAGGGAGGGTCTCCTTTGGGTGCCGCTGGTTAAGGAGTGTCGGCTGGCGGACCACCGGGGGAGGGCATTCTCAATTGGGGTGCCCGACCTCTGGAATTGGCTACCTGTAGAGCTCAGGATGGCTCCCGACCCCCACTCCTTCCAGAAAGACCTGAAAACATGGCTTTTCGAATTAGCCGGCCTAGATTGAAGATCCTAATTATTTTAATTTATATGTTTGTTTATTGGGACTTCTAGTTTAATTTAATATACTTTCAACCTCTGTAACTTATTTGATTTTAATTGTCCTGTAAACCGCCCCAAGTCCCTCGGGAGAAGGGCAGTACACAAATTTAATAAACAAACAAACAAACAAACAAACAAACAAATGTTGCTAATGATGTTACCTAGTTTGGGTAATGAAACGTCTCCTAGAAAACAACCAAGTTCAGAAAGTCTCAAGGAACCTCAGCTGAGCTTCATTGCCATTTTGTCTACTTATGGCTGAGCCTCTTCTGTTCTGAATGGAGGGGGTTTTCTAGGACTGGGGTTATGAGACGAAGGCAGCTTTCCTCTTTATAATGGTAAATGTTGAACTGAGCATTTCTGATGGCTGTATTTGTGGATACGAGGTGCGTAAATTAAATAATGAGAGTAGCAACGTAGCGTTTGATCTGGCAACACTTGGGAGGCGGGGCTTGGAGGGGCGGCAGGTGAACATGTGATATGCCTTCAATACGAGTTTGAACTCGCTGGAGTCATTTGGTTGTCCGTAGTGATTTTTTTCATGAAACAGTTTTTTCTAGTGTGTTCTAAAAATGAGTGACATCATTTTGAGCAACGGTGTGCTATCATGTTTTGCTTCAGACTTGGGCACAGTGCAATGGAAACTTTTGTGAAACTTCAGCAGGCCTATGGAGACAGTCAAGGGCCCAGGTTTTTGTCAAGGGCCCAAGGCATTTTCGGAAGGAAGAGAGTCGACTGAAGATGAACCATGCAGCAGAAGGCCTTCACCTTCAAGAACAAATGAAAATGTCGACAGAATCCAGGATCTTGTGCATTCAGATCGTCAGTTGACAGTCAGAATGACCGGGGAAGAGTTGAATTTTAGAACGTACTAGAAAAAACTGTTTCACAAAAAAAATCACTACAGACAACCGAATGAGTTCAAACACATACTGAAGGCGTATCACATGTTCACCTGCTGCCCCTCCAAGTCCCGCCTCCCAAGTGTTGCCAGATCGAATGCTATGTTGCCAGTCTCATTACTTAATTTACGCACCTCGTATGTCATGTTGCCTTGTCCTGGTATTCTTTTTGCTATTCTCTGTTTAGAAGGCAGGCTTGGAGTTCCCAGGAAATCAACTATCAAAGGAAACTGCCTAGCTTCCTATTTAATTCCCTACTAATACTGATACTCTTGGTACCTAACTCCTTGATTTTCCGAGATCATCAGAGAAATTAGTTCTAGTAAAAGAAATGGCACCAAACTAGCAGCAGACCATAAACAACACTTATGACCAGCTGAAAAAGCTATATAAAAGAGCAAAGATAGAGAGGTATTTCCTTCTCCAATCTTCTCTTACTCTGCCAAAAAACAAAACAAAACAAAAGCCAACCTCTAAATAAATGAAGGCACATTAAACATTTTTCATAATTCCAGTAGCAAATTCTCCAACAGGCTTCATTTTTGTTTACAAAAGCTGCAAAAATAGAATAGAAAAATGACAGATGCATGCTTCACTAATTCTTTCCCTGCCAATAATGCTTCCACAGAAATTGCACCGTTTCCCCAGGCTGGTTTACTCACAGGCTCCCAGATGCTTGCTTAAAAATGTGTATCTGTATTCCAATATGGCAAAAACCCATTTGTGGGACAATTTTGAGCAACCCCCCCACCATCCAGGTTGATAAAGAAACAAGTAAGCTTATATAAATGAAGTATGCCTGCTGATTCCCTGTCTTTTCACAACCTTAATCTCTTGGTGTAGAACCAGATAATGAAACACCAAGTTAGGCTATGCAAAAGAATTGTTCTTACGAGTGACAGTTGTAACTAGTGAGTCAGATATAGGAAAGAATTTATGAACTCATCAAAACTGAAATATAGGGTAATTTCCTGGAGTGCATTCTTGTACATCAATAGGGATTATGTTTCTGGTCCACAAAATCCTGCCAAATAAAACCTTGCTTATAATTTTTCTTTTAAGTAGAGTATATACAATATGGGTAGACCTCACTTAACGAAGGTAATTGGGACAGGCAACTTAGTCACTATCATAAAGTATGATGTCACATGATTGCACCAACTTACAATGGCACTTTTTGGTATTTCTGATTGTGGTTAGGTGAATCTCATATGGTTGTTAAACATGTTGTATAGTCACTATTTATGACTTTCCACCAGACTCCCCATTGATTTTGCATGTCCGAAGCCGGCAGTGAAGTTTGCAAATGGCAATCATGTGACTGTGGGATGCTGCGATGTCATAATTGCAATCCAGTTGCCAAACACCTGGATTATGGCCACATGACCACTGCAATAATAGATCAGGTCGTAAGTCCCAGTACAGGGTTGTCATATTTTTAAATTGTCACTGAACAAGCAATGGTTAAGCAAGGACTATTGTACAATTAATCCATGAACATGGATTTTTTTATTTCTGGCAGGTTTTTCTCACCTTCTGCCACACCATCCAGCAGCACAGTAATTTTCTTGTCCTCTAATAAGCGTTCCTTCAAAAACTTCATGAAAATTCCATTGGCCAATCCAGATTGCTGAATTTCAAAAGCTTCTGCCCCTTGGCACCTTGACAATACGTAGAGAGCATGTTAGCACTGTAGATAAGAGGCATCTTTATCACGCAGCATCTAGACTACAAAGGTTAAACTTCTGAGATAGTGTTGCTTCAGATGGTGCAGCAGGAATATTTCTAATTGTTCAAATTGATCAGACAGAGAGAAAAGAATTTAATATGTCAACAAGCCACAGGCCATCAAATTGACCCTTTCATCAAATGGACAGACTGACTATTGTAGCTTGGCAGCGTGCTGCAGATCTGGCAGCTGATTCCGACTCCGAGGGAGATCTGGAGTCAGAGTCGGATGGAGGGGAGGAACTGGCTGCTGTGCCTGTGGCTGGGCCACCACTAGTTATCAGAAGCCTTTGGCTTCTGATAGCAGTGGAGCGGAGGTCCTGAATAATGCAAAGACAAGTAGGCACTTGAGAAGGCAGCAACAATGGAAGGGATTAAGCCCAGCTACCGCTGACCAGTAATTGGCCACACCCCAAGGGAGTTAAAAGGGGTGTGGCTGGAAACAGACTTCCACAGAGAACAACTGAGAGACCTGGAGTGTCGTGGATTGTGTTTGGTTCTATCGTGGTTTGCCTTGTTTCTATTGTGGTTTGCCTTTTTTCCTGGGATTCCTGTTCGAGTATTCAGTCTCTCTAACTGGTCTTTGCATTTGTGTTCATTTGTGAATCATTACTTCTTATCGGGACAATTGGCATTTTGCCTGGAAAAGTGTGGAGGCTTGCTAGAGGCTTCTGGCAAGTTGGAAACGTTTGGACAAATAAAGACTCTGTGCTTTTAGGAAAGAGTCTCAATCCATGTGTTTCAGGCATGGAACACAACACTGACTAATTGACTGACTGATTGAGGAGGCCAGCTTCATTCTTCACAGTGTCTATTCGGCACACAGGGAAAGAGTCTCTGCAAAAACCTATCTACACATAATAGTATTTCTTCCTAAGCCAATAGTGGACCCTTCCCACATACATATTGGCTCATAAGACAAATGAGTAGCCATGGTGTTAGAGGACATAGCAGTCAAGTCTGAAAAAACAGTCTTCCGAATTTTGAGAACCAACAGTTACTATAAAAGGATCTCATCTGGATTCAAGCCCAGCTCTTGTCATGGCTACATTATGTGGCCTTAAGAAATCTCCCTCCGTTTTTCTTCCCTCAGAGAATAATAATAGCTGCTATTTAGAATTCAGGGGATTTCTCAGCATAGCTGAGACTTAATGTGTTCTTTTCTTCAACACAGGGAGAAAACAATCTAGGTAGTAAGATGTCTCACACTGAACTAAATGCAATCTCCTCAGCCTTAAAAGCACGTTTTTCATCATGTGGCTAAGAAGATGCTAATATTCAGATCAACAAGTACAGCCAGTTATTTCTTTTGCAAGGAAGGGATGAGGCTTATGAGTTTAATATTTCAATATTTTATAATCCTGAAAATCAGGTCCATAACTCTGTGGCAGAGGAATGAAAAATCTCTCTTGATGCCCATTCACAGTTTAAATAATGATCACGAATAAAAACAGATTTTAACCTCCAACATGCATTATGAAGCACTGTTAAAGCCTCATCAGAATCTTATTCATATAATACCCAAAGATAATAGAGATCATTATTAGTTAGAAATTAAAATAAGTTACCACATTTTAAAAAAATAAATACTTAAATAGCTATTCTTACGTGGCATATCCAAAAACAATGTTAGCTGTAACCTTCAGGGCATCCAAGACAAGAACGGTATTGTCATATTCATTCCTTCAATAAACACAAGAATCAAAATGATCAAAAAAGCCTGGATCGGAATAGAATATTCAAACAAGAATAGAACAATTAATATTTTTTATGACTCGCGCATATCGTTATTTATTTCCAAATCTTTTTCTTTCACCCCCTTAGAAGAATCTGCCAATGGATACTTAGGCAGAAGTGTGAAGTACTTCCATTAGCTTGGTAAACAATTCATTGTGTTGTTTTTTTTAAATTAAAGGAGGGAATGAAGGCAAGTCTTGAAGAACAGGACTGGAATCTAAAATTCCATCTTTTAAACCATTTCATATATGCTACAATCTTTGGAGGTGTTGACCCAAAACTCACTTTTGAGCCAATGAAAAAATGAGATTTACAATACTGAATAATCAAATAATTAAACAAATGCCTCCAGATTAGTTGTACTATGCTGAAAATACTAGGAGACTGGCTTTTAGAAGCAATCTGATGATTCCAATTTTTCTTTAACGAAGAGATTTTTGTCTCACTTAGTGCTTGCTTCACTTCCAGACTCTATAGGCCTTTTCCCATTATTCATTTATAATTCTTCTACATATCAGACAGCAGCTGGTTGAAATAGCCAGCTATATCACCATTTCATTGTCTGGTTAAAATACTGTTATAATCTATTTTTATTGAACTGATGTCCTCGACCAGGGATCTCCAACCTTGGCAACTTTAAGACTGGTGGACTTCAATTCCCAGAATTCCTCAGCCAGCTTTGGAGACCCCTGTCCTAGACAGCTTGGTGCAATCACTCATGTTTAGTTTACTACAATATCCACAGGGTCCTTGAAGGCACAGTTCAGAAACTTCAACTAATTTAGAGTACCACTGTTATTGTCGTGTTCATAGGTGGAGTCATATTATCCCTGAGCTGACTGCTTATCTGTATAGTTGACTGGACAGCACTGGACTTCAGAACTTAACATAGAATAACTGGTAAGTTAGTTACTCTCCTTAATGTGGATTATAAAATCTTTACTTCAATTTTAGCGGAGAGACTTAAGTTTCTTTTAAGAGAATTTATCCACATTGACCAGAATGGTTTTCTACCATCAAAACAGTTAAGAATAACGTGAGAATAGTCTTAGATGTTTTAGAATTCTATGAATCTCACTCAGATAGGCAGCTGGCGATGATTTTTATCGATGCGCCAAAGGCGTTTGATAAAGTCAGCTGGCTTTTTATGGTTCAACAATTGGAATATATGTCTTGTGGTGAAAACTTTGTGAATGCAATAAGAGCCATATATTGGCAACAGACTGCTAAAATCTTGATTAATGGGGAAGCAACAGAACCGTTTAAAATTAGTAGGGGCACGAGGCAAGGTTGCCCATTGTCTCCACTATTATTCATATTAACACTAGAACCCTTGCTTCGATTGGTAAGAGCAGATGAGGAAATAAAGGGATTAAAAATTGGGAATCTTGAAATTTAATTAAATTTTTTTTTAAAAAAACATAGAATAACTGCCTTGGAAGGGATCTTGGAGGCCTTCTAGTCCAACTCCCTGCTTGAACAGAAGACTTGTATCATTCCAATCAAACAGCTGTCCAATCTCTTCTTGAAAACTACCCAGGAAATATTTATTTAAATGAGAATATTTGTAGCTCAGAATTGAAATGAAGAGGTCCTTGTGTCAAGTTCAGAGTGCACCAAGGACCCCTTCTTTTTAATCTATACAAGCCGGTAACCCGGCGTCGCGCAGGTATTTATTTATGTGAATGCTCCATGGGCCTCATGCTGCTCCTTAGTGCAGCGTCGCAATTCAGAGCACGCCCCCTTGTGGAATACTATGAAGCAGCACTAATTTTAAGGCACAGTGACCCCCCCGAGGAGTGCTAGGAATGTCTTACCCCCAACAGTGTTTGTTCCCAGAGAGTTAAGTCATCTGTGTAGCAAGTTTGGTTGAAATTGGTCAAGCTATTCCAGAGCTATGCTGGAACATACACACACACACACACACACACACACCCAATTTTATATAGAGAGATTATTATTATTATTTTGCACTTGCTTTGAAAACCAAGTTAAAAATAATTTCCCAAGAACTGGAAAATTGTGAGACATGTATTCAGCTAGCTGATTTAACATGCTTCTTTCTGTAGAATCCATACAACTGTATATGTTGGGCCCTGAATTACCGGGATTAACTTCTTAAGGGACGAAAGCAATACCGTACCGTTTTCTGCACATATCCAGTAAAAATACATTGAGGCCAGTATCCTTTTCCTGCATCAGTTTGAGGATGTTTTGTACACATAGACAGTTTGCAGCTCGATAGGGATTTGGAGCATCAATAGGAACCATAAAACTATTACCATAATTTTCATAGCCATGCCCAGCATAATATAATAGACCTGGGGGGAGAAAACCAAAACACATTTAACAATTGTGCTATTCAAGATTGCTAAGCAACACAATTCATTTAATTTCCCTGCTAAACAAACAAGGAATCTAGGTCGAGATATTAGGATAAGGACCTACTTCAGCTGGTTATAAAGGATGTTGTGCTTTAATGCAACCTTCTCATCCCAACATAGAGAGTTGCATGAGTTTAAGGATGTTTTGTATTAAACCTCAGTGCTCACAATACCCAGATTATATCGCTGTCGGTGGTTGCTCTAACACCATCTTCCATTGATTCCTTTCAGAGTGCAAGGAATATTCACTCAATTAAACAAAAGTCTGTAGAAGTTCTCAGTCATCCAGGTCATAGTTGTCCCAAAGGTGCTTTTTCAGGAGGCAACTGGACTATCTGGTTTTTCTTTTGAAGACTTCTCATCCAAGAAGCTTCTTCAGCTATGACAGGAGTGTGGGGAATGGCGGGATTTATATTCCTTGCAAACAGCTGGTCATTTGCATCATTTTAGAGGGTCCTTGATGCAGATTTAGAGGGATGCAGTGGCTCAGTGGCTAAGACGCTGAGTATATCGATCAGAAAGGTCGGCAGTTTAGTAGTTTGAATCCCGAGCGCTGCGTAACAGAGTGAGCTCCCGTTACTTGTCCAAGCTTCTGCCAACCTAGCAGTCTGAAAGCATGTAAAAATACAAGTAGAAAAATAGGGACCACCTTTGGTGGGAAGGTAACAGCGTTCCATGTGCCTTCGGCGTTTAGTCATGGCGGCCACATGACCACGGAGATGTCTTTGGACAGCACTGGCTCTTCAGCTTTGAAACAGAGATGAGCATGCCCTCTAGAGTCGGGTATGACCAGCACATATGTGCGAGGGGAACCTTTACCTTTACCTTTACAGGGTCCTTGAAGCACTTGCAGGTTTATCTGTGTCCTCAGGGTCACCTGAGTAGTGTTCCTATGACCCGCTAAAAGAATGCAAATGACCAGCTGTCTGCAAGAAATATAAATCTTTCCATTTCCCACTATCCTGTCAGAGGTGAAGAAGCTTCTTGGATGAGAGGCGAAACCTCTTCAAAAGAAAAAACAAGAAAGTCCAGTTGCCTCCTGAAAAAGCACACTCAATCAAACAAACAAGTCAGAAAAATACAATGCAAACCACTTCCGTTATTGTGGCTAAGAAATCTGCCAACAAATATCTGTTAAGTGCTCAGGAGTCAAGCTGATTTTAACAAAAATGCTTCTCGAAAGGAAGTAGTATTGCATCTTTACTTTTTTTCCTAAACAATGTAAGTTGAATAAATGGAAGAGAAAGCTACTGAATGTGTTTAAAAAAAATATCTTTATCTATAAGCTGTATAAAATCTCCCAGGTTTTGGAGAAGTTTACTTAATATTTGACTAGGCAAACCATTTTTTTGTTAAATAATCTCTAGATAACATCATGATATGGCCTCTGAAGAGCCCATGATAACAAACATGGTTTTCTTTCTGACGGGTTTGGATTTTCATAACTTGTGAGCTAGAACTTTCAAAATATTTAATTACAAAATCAAAATATTTTCTTATATCTACCCGGCCCACCAGGACTGGAAGACGGCATGGTATGGGTTTCATTGATTACTGATTGCCCCTTAGTGGGGCCATGAAAAAGGCCTACTCGGTGGTGGCCCCTTCTTTATGGAACTTCATTCTCCCTGAGGAGAATTGGCCCTTATCCTATTGCTTTTCTGAAACGTCCTAAAAACATAGCTTTGTCAGTGGGCCTGGGGGAGGTCACAAATGGAGAGGGATCCAATCAAGTGGCTGATTTGATTGTGTTGTTGCTGCCATGAGAGGTGTGTGTGTGTGGTTTTTTTTAAATGAATTTTATTATACCGCGGATTTTTTAAAAAAACTGTAAGCCGTCTGGAGTTACCTATGTGTGAACTGGGAGGGTAAACAAATTCAGTCTAAAAATAAATACATAAAAACACACCAGGAACACCAAGTTAATGGATACAAGCATGCCTGAGCCTGATTTTCCAAGCAACTGCAACATCCCATCGACAGCCACAAGTGATCTGAATGTTCCTGACAAGCCACTGCTAAAAAGGATCATCAAAGAATGCTGTGGCCTGAAAAGCTGTGAGGGCTCTTACAATAAATCTTCCTGTCAGAGCGATTGTTGCCTCAGCCACATGAAGAGCGAAAGGCGTTCTGAATGTCAGAGCGGGAGGAACTAAGTGAATCAAGCATTAAGCATCTGATCAATGAGAAAGCTGCACATATAACCACTTCACATTGTGTGCTAGCATCTATTGTGGAGACACGTCCAACTCGAACCAACGTGTGACTGTATTTATGTACTATTCCTATCCTGGCCTGGTAACGAGTATTTGTAACGACAACTGAGAAAAATAAAACACTGGTGAGATTTCAGAGACGTGCATTTTTCAATCAGTTTGAAAAATAACAGGCACCTAAGAGGAATATCGATGATTTGAGAGGCTGTCGCCCTCAGCCTCTTCATTTAAAAGATTGAGCGATGGCAAAAAGAACAGGAGAGAGAGGTGTATTTGGTAGAGCAGCCCACATTTGATTAAACAGATTCTGCAAAAGAGGTTTTCACATGAATACATAAAATGAATAGGGGAAAAAATGTACAGCCTGAAGCTGCATTCCAACTTGAAAACAGTCCCAAACACTAGACTGCAGTGGTGGGAAGATCACAGTCAAATCAAAATTCATTTAATTAGAAACACATATTAAAATAACAGAGTTGGAAGGGACCTTGGAGTTCTTCTAGTCCAACCCCCTGCTTAGGCAGGGAACCCTACACCACTTCAGACAAATGGGTGTCCAATCTCTTCTTAAACATTTCCAATGTGGAAGCATTCACAACCTCTGGAGGCAAATTGTTCCACAGGTTAATTGTTCTGTCAGGAAATTTCACCTTAGTTCTAAATTTGGTCCTAAGTCCAGGTCTACCTGTTTGTTTCAGGTAGTCCTGGACTTACAACCAATGTAACGTACATTTCTTATGTATTTTACAAAGTGGTGCTTTTTGTTTACTTTATTAGAATCACAGAATAACCGTGCTAGAATAGGTTGTTTGCTATCCAGTCCAATTCCCTCCTCACTGTAGAAATCCAAATTCAACCAAATAAGCTAACCATGAAAGATACATTCCGGCAATCAAACTGAAGCTCATCTTGACTGGCCACCAAATCACAAAGTCTTACCGTAGACACCTTTGTCCAGGAGCAGTAAGAATTCATCCACTGCATTCCTCATCTCAGGTTCGGTCAGATCCAGCAAGGAGACTACTTTAAAGTCCATCTGCCTCAGCAAGTTGGTCAGCTCGTAAACATCAACTAACGGAGCCTTGAGCTTGGGATGGTTATAGTAGCTCATGTTCCCCATCAGTAGTGCCACTTTATCTACTGCTACAAAGGGAGAAAACAAAGCATGTTTCTAAATAGCTTTTCCATAGTATGCATGCAATAAAATCAATCTGCATGCTAATTCATAGGCAGACTTCATGGTATCTTATATATAAGTAACTCCCCATAAAAAAGGTGCAATGCAGCCTACTTAGGGAGAAGGAGGCAAAGCACATTAATATCAGCTACAGAAGCAAGGGCAAACATTAGTCCAAGATTTGATTCGAGTTCAGGTTCACTTCCTGCCTTGTTTTAACAGAATAACAGAGTTGGAATGTCTTTCAGTCTAACCCCCTACTCAGGCAGGAAACCCTGTATCATTTCAGACATATGGATGTCGAATCTCTTCTTAAAAACTTCCAGTGTTGGAGCATCCACAACTTCTGGAGGCAAGTCATTCCACTGATTAATTATTCTAAATATCAGGAAAGTTTCTCCTGGTTTAATTCTCTCCTTAATTAGTTTCCATCCATTGCTTCTTGTTGTCCTGAGATATGGGAACACTGCTATCATGTCACCCCTAGCCCTTCTTTTCATTAAACTAAACATACCCAATTCCAGCAACCATTTTTATATGTTTTAGCTTCCAGTCCCCTAATCATCTTTGCTGCTCTTCTCTACACTTTCTAGAGTCTCATCTTTTTTTTACATCATGGCGACCAAAACTGGCTTCAGAATTCCAAGTGTGGCCTTACCAAGGCATTAAAAAGTGGTTTTGGTATCATAAAATTTAATTGTTTTTCTGAAACCATTGCAAATCGATTTCTTTGCCTTGGACTTTTATTTACTGTTTATCTTTGCAGCTTCAGTGATTGAACACATAGTTTATAGATGAAATACAATCTGTCAAGATTTATTTTAATGGCAGCCATTTCACGGAGACAGAGTTACAAATGACTGCACCCTTTCAAGAGTTCAATTATCACTTGTTTGGGGGCGGTTAATACACCACAGAGGGAATTAATACAGACCTATTTTTACGGATAGCATAGGATTTCATCCAAAGCATACATAAGCAAACGCTCTGCAAGCTGCCAGATGTAATACAAACAACAAACATTATGAAGTGTACTTCTGGTTGGGAATTTTGCATTTTGTTAAATGCTATCTTGCTTTGCTATCCAATTATTCATCAAAATTGTGAATAGGAATTCCAGATTCTTGACTCATCTCTGAATATTCTCAGCTTTCTCGAACAGTTTTTATAGTAAGGGTGGGAGCATCACTTTTAAATCACATGTGCTATTAAAATATGTAGATTTTATCCTTCTTATTTATTTAGATTTATAATCTGCCTTTCTTCAGGAATTTAAAGTGGATCACAGGGATATCTCTCCATAGCAGCACAATGAAAGAATGCTCATCTGGCTTAAATTTTCTTTACACAGACTTGACACATACAAATTGGTACAACAGCGGCAGAAAGACTGATGGGACACATTCTGGATTTGCAGTAGCAAATTCCAACATTGCATTTGTTTCATATAATTGCAATAGCTCAGCTAGTTTCCATTGCACTGAGGATCTTTATGCAGCATCATACAAATAGTTAGCATTTTATTGTGCTAAGGAAATACACTGACCTTTTGTTGTTCACGTCTGTCCTTAAATCCCTTGTGTAAACAATGTTCTTTGCCAAGCAAAGAATCAAATTCTAATGGAACCTTTCATAGAATGAGCTTAGACACCTTTGGAAGGCCACATTTCAAACAAAGAATGAAGCAAGAAATTAAGCTTGTCTGAATCAATTACTTAACTATTAGGAGTTCTGAAATTAAAAGAAGGCATTTTTTGAAAAATAAACTATTTTTAGACTTCAATAATTCTTGAGCAAGGACGGAGGTATTACCTTTAAAGGAACATGTATGGTTTAAAATTTAATTTTTGAAATTTAATTTTTAATTTAATGGGCTGCTGCAATTATTACACAAATGTACTTAATGATGGAATTCGATGGACTCCTGTGAGACCCTTGGACTGTAGGGTGATTGAACTGGTCAGTCCCAGAGGAAATCAACCCTGACTGCTCTTTAGAAGGACAGATCCTGAAGATGAAACTCAAATACTTTGGCTACCTCATGAGAAGAAAGGACTCACTGGAGAAGAGCCTAATGCTGGGAAAGATTGAGGGCAAAAGAAGAATGGGGTGACAGAGAAAGAAGTGGCTGGATGGCATCACTGAAGTATTCAGTGTGAGCTTAAATGTACTCCGGGGGATGGTAGAGGACAGGAAGGCCTGGAGGAACATTGTCCATAGGGTCGCGATCGGTCAGACACAACTTCACAACTAACAACCACCACCACCACTTTCAGTCTTTTTCCCACTGGTGCACCAGTCTGGATCTGTCAACTTTGTGTAAAGAGAATTTAACTTACATGAGAGTTCTACCATTATGCTGCTATGGAGAGATACTCCTATAAGTTATCTTAAATTACTGGAAGAAAGGCAGAATATAAATCTAAAGAAATAATAAGGAAGTATAAATCTACATGTCTAAATTTGTATACCTAGAATAGAACTTGTTTCCTTATCTGCTTACCGTTAAGCAAAGGCAAAATTGGGAGGTAAGAGGAAGCTGCAGTCCAAATCATGGAATTAGGAAGATTATTATGGTACCATACAACATGATTGGGTTAGATAATATATAACACGACTAGAATACGAAGACTCCATCAGACAGCAACCACAAATTACAAATACAGAATTTTCTTCTTTCAATTTAAGGAATTCTTTTAATTCATGGTTAAATATTGAAAATACTGATTTATTTATTTTTTGTAAACTTGGCCAGAATCATATTGCTCTGTTTTTGTTTGTTTTTTGTTTTTTTGAATCCCATTTATATCCCGTCCTTCTCCGAAGACTCAAGGCGGCTTACAATGTGTTCAGCAACAGCCCTCATTCCATGCATATGCCTGCTCATTAGGGCTCTCTCACACACACACCCAGCGGCATTTTACACAGTCAGCTTATTGCCCCCAACAACCTGGGTCCTCATTTTACCTACCTTGAAGGGATGGAAGGCTGAATCAACCTTGAGCCTGGTGGGAGTCGAACCTGCACTAATTGCAGGCAGCTGGTAGTACTTTAGGAGGCATTATCTCCCTGAACCACCGAGGCTCTTTTCCTGCATCCAGTTTCTCTCCGTAAAAGTTCTTTTGATTCAACTCAATGGACTCACGAGTTTTGCTTTCCTCAGAGGTCTGACTTTAAAAGTGGATTTAAAGTGGTCACCAGTACCCTAACAAAAACAACCAAAATGGACCCCACTCAGTTGGCCCCAAATGCATAGGGGAAAAGTCAGGTTTAACAGATTCCCTAAAGGCAAAAGTTGGGGCCTGTCATATATCAGGGAGGGGGGAGGCAGTGGGGACTTCATTCCAGAGAAGGCGTACTTCCTGGGACCTATAATCTGTCAAGATATTAAAGGGGGAATCTGAAGTGTGCTTTCCCTGTGGGAACAAGTGAGGCAGGCAGGTGTTCTTGAGTAAAGACAGTTCCACAAGTCATTTGATCCTGTGTGAAACAGGACTTTAAAGCTGACCTTGAATTACACACACAAATATGTATTGGAAGCCAGTGCAGCTTGCAGTGTAGAGGTATTTCATGAACATAGTAACCTGCTCCCATAACACCTGTGGCAGGTAGCTTTCTGGAGCAACTGAAGCCTCTGGATAGTCTTCAAGGGCATCTTGATGGAGAGCATGTTTGTAGTACTCCCAGCTGGGAGTATAGTATGTGAGAGATCCAGGGAGAAATTGTATCTTTCACACCACCAACAAAAGCCATTTTTATCAACCAGATTTTATCTCTTGTCTCTGTAAATTATTGTTTTCTAGCAGAAGCCCCTCCCTAAAGCCTGCGAGCATAACTTAAAACAGTGCAGATGTTATCACTGTAACAGATTTAACAGCTTAACAGAGTGGGAAGAGAACTTATAGGTCATCTAGTCCAACCCCCCACCCAAGCAGGAGACCCTACATCATTTCTGACAAATGGCAGTCCAATCTCTTCTTGAAAGTCTCAAGGTTGAATCTCTCCTTGTTCAGTTTCCATCCATTACTCCTTGTTCGGCCTACAGATGCTTTAGAAAATAGTTTGACCCCTTCCTCTCTGTGGCAGCCCCTCAAATAACTTGATTAATTATAACTTGACTAATTATAGCAATTGGCAGTTACTCTGTACTGCCAATCGGCAGCAACATCAACAACAGCAAGTAAATTCAAGAGAAAAGTACTTTTCTCTAAGTAAAGCATTGGTTTACTTGAGACTAGGTAGTTGTATTTTGGGTTTCAGGCTGAAAAATTTACAACTCTTTCAGGAGTTACTGGAAATTAAGCTTAGAACATTGACTACGGAACAGGTCCTAAGCTACAGTTGTTTCCAGCATTAGTATTTAGTCCACTTACGTGACAGTTTAGGACAGGGGTCTGCAACCCTGGGAACTTTACGACTTGTGGACTTCAATTCCCAGAATTTCTCAGCCAACACACACAAGTCATAAAGTTGCCAAGGTTGCAGACCCCTGGTTTAGGATGTGCTCATTAAGCTAATTCTCAAGGTTCAGTAGCCACTTTTCTGATATTTAGTTTAGAAGGCTTTAGGGATATTTCCCACTTCTTCTTGCCTAAAATTATATTCTGTGGATCCACTGAATGAAAGAACTAAGCTGGTGTGATTTATTTGATTCTATGGCACCCTTAGCAAAGAAACATTGAACATGGGTATAAAGGTATTCATTAAAAAGAATCTGGGGGCGAAAAATCTTTCAGTTAGACCTCTTCATTTTACATCTTAAGCTATTTTAGATTGAATACTTGGAAATATACCTCTGTATCTGATTTCAGGTATCAAAAGCATCTGGCTTGAAATGGGGTACAGTTTAGAATACCTGCATCTTGTACAGGGATTTTGCTACAAAAATGAGTAGCAGAAGTTAACAACTTTTCACATTTTAGGAGACTAGGAGATGCTGTTCTATTGCTTGCCCTTGTTTTGATCCCAAGAAAATGACCCTTTCTAATGGAGCTTGTGATCTTCACTGTTGAATCCTGCTGTTAAATTTACAGATCTTGGAAGCTGAAGCTTTTTTTTTTTTTTAACTTCAAACTTTGTGTTGTCTTCTTTGTTCACCTTCGTATTATTTTCCTTGCCTTCTAAATTACTTTTGTTCACATGCTGCTCCAGCCAGAGAAGGGGACAGATATCCAGTCTAAAAATTGCATTCCCAACCCATCAGAAACCCAAACTTTTTACTGTTTAGGAAGAGTGTAATGGAGCATACGGTGCCAGAATAAACAGTGCCAGTTGTTTCTTCTGCATTTTGCTATTTGTCCCCCCTGAAATTGTAAACTGCTTGAAAGTTTGTAGTTTTGGTAACGTGTTTGGCAAAGCACCTGAAATAAAGATTCAAACACTTCCCAGCATTCATTGCTTTGTGAAATCTTGTTTAAAATTAATTTGACTTGTATTTTTATCTATAACTTCCACCCAGTCAGGGAATTGATATAGTGATATAAAAAGGAACATAGCATTACTGCATCTCACTAAGATTTCTTTTGGAGCATCATGCAACACAGCCCTTAGTAGAGTGGGAACCTAGGAGCACTATATCTCACATAAGGAGCCTCACTAAAGATAGCTTCCAAGGTATCTCAGAATTCAGGGGTCAAGTAGCAAAGACCCCGATTGATGCTTAGATCTGGTAATGCAATTCCATGAATAGCAATTGCAATAGCACATAGGCTTATATACCGCTTCACAGTGCTTTACAGCTCTCCCTAAGCAGTTTACAGAGTCAGCATATTGCCAGTGGTGGGATTGAATTTTTTTTACTACCAGTTCTGTGGGCATGGCTGAGTGGGCATGGCTATGCTGTCAGCCAATCAGAGGTGGTATTTGCCAGTTCTCTGAACCAGTCAAAATTATCGCTACTGGGACTTCCGGCGAGCTGCTGCTCCCAATGCAGGTTTTTTCGCAGCCGAACTCCAGCTGACTGTCATTGCCGGGAACCACGGAGATCGGCGGTTTCCCGGCAAGAAAACCCTCTCCTCGGGTGAAGAGGAGGGGGTGAGCTATCTGGACTGGGGTTGAACTCCCTGAACCCCCCAGGGAAGGTTTTCTGGGGGCGAAAAGAGGAGCTCCTCACAGTTGTCCGGAGGATGCTCCAGCCAGCGGGTTCCTCCTGCGGAGGCAGGACAAGGGACAGAAGACTCATCCCCGTACTTTGGATTGATTTATTCTGACTAGCAACGGGCAGACCTGG
>JANHFR010001168.1:155353-171102 GCA_032468015.1 Mimophis mahfalensis | reverse complement strand
GGTGCTTTTCAAAAGGCAACTGGACTTTCTTCGCTTTTTCCTTGAAGACGCTTCGCTTCATATCCAAGAAGCTTCTTCAGTTCTGCCTGAAGAATCCAAGAAGCTTTTTGGATGAGAAGCGAAACATCTTCAAGGAAAAACAGAGAGTCCAGTTGCCTTTTGAAAAGCACCTTTGGGGTAAAATCAGGATCTGGGTGACTGAAAATCTCCATGGATGTCCATAAACAATAGTTTTGTGTGTTGTTTAGTTAGTTTTATTTTAAAATCATAAGTTAATACATAATCCTTAAAAACCTATAAGTACAGGTAGTCCTTGACTTATGCCTATTTGAAGTTATAGTGGCACTGAAACAATGATGATTATGTCTAGTCTTCTGAGTTCCAGCCCTCCCAGCATCGCTGAAGTCATGTGATAGTGAACTTGGGTGCTTGGCAATTGGGATTCACTTATGACCAGTTGTTGTGCCCATGATTATCTGATCATTATTTGTGATCTTTCTTGCCAGCTTTCCCAGAAAGTCAAAGGGGAAGCTGGCAGGGAAGGTCCAAGGCACCAGGAAGATATACTCACCTTCACACCCTCCTCCACACCTTCTGTGCTTGCATCATGCTGGCCCTCACATACCCCTGCACACCTTCCCCAAGTCTAGCTATGTCTCCTTCATGTACCCTACCTGCACCCCATGCACCTGTGGCTCTCAATCATCCTCCAGCCTTCTTACAACTCTTTTGCATCCTCACACATTTCTGCAGGCCCTTATAAAATATATTTCCATATAATTTTCAGAGTAGAATTATTTTAGAATATAAATTTACACTTGAGTCCCATTATCCTCCCAAGTACCGGTATGACTTGCAAACTTTATTATTGGAAGCACAGCATGGATATGAAATGAAACAGAAACAACATGATGCAAAGGAAACAGAAACAACATAATGCAAAGGTATCACATGCGAAGGAAATAATATAGCCAATAATACAATTGAATAAGGGAAGGTAGAATCTGTATCATTTTAAAGTAAGTGTAACACTGATAATGATTCAGGATGTTATGTGAACAAGCAGATTCAAATTTCTGCATAGCATAAGCATAGGAAAGCTGTTAGAAAATGAGAAAAGCTCCATTAGATGTACATGGAAATATGGGGTTTCTAAATGGAAAATTATTCAATTGCGGTAATTCATGTAACTTCATTCATCTTAAAACAGCTCACTAAAGAGCGCACTATGAAAATTATGCTTGGGAAACAATTGTGTTTAAATATTCAAAGAGGCCAATAATAATTTAGAATAAGGGAAATCTCCGTTCTTCCCACAAAGAGTTTCTTGGTAACTTACACATCTTAAAAATATACTGCTGTTATTAACAACTGAATATGTGTATTAGAGTTGCCTAACAATTTCTTGGTGACAAGAACAAATTTGATACTTAAGTTTGAACAGAAATCTTTCTAAGAAACTGTTTTTTGAATAAGTTGTAATCAATTTAAATCCACTTTTATAGACTTTTTGCTAGAACATAGGATATAGCGGTTACATTTTGCATTAGAAGTTCCCTGAGCAGGAATTTCAATTATCTTATCAACAACTGCCACCTAGCACTAAGTATGAGAAACTCAAAGCAAGCTGTTAAGATGTAGAGCATGTGAGAAAAAGAAGCATCTGTTTCTGTGGCTTTAAACTGCAGAGGGCATAATAGGGGGAGGTTTGTTGACAGTGAGCCATCAACTGCTTAAAGCATCTTCATTCTAATGTGCAATAAAGATTCTTATCTAACAATGCTTTGTTGAATGTCTGGGTAACTTCAGCTGAGTTTAGGCAGGAGTATCCTGACAGCAAGAAGCAACTGACTCATTCAGCTTATTAGACTGTTCACTTTTTAAATCTTTTAGACAAATTATTTTATCCTATCAGTTTGAAAAAGGTAGATCCTCTGTTGCTATCACCTAGTGTGGCTCAGGTACAACATCCAAAATCATTATTAGTACAATATTTACTATTAATAAGAAGACCAGATGGAATTCTTTCTTGGAACAAAATAGCATCCAGATCTAACTCCCAGTATCTCCCCATAAATTTTTCACATGCCATTTTTGACTTCAAATGCCTTGGGTTAGAGCAGTTATGGCTAACCTCTTCGGCACCAAGTGCTCAAAGCATGCACATACAATGCACACGTGTGCCCTGCACATGTGCGCATGACCCTGTACATGCACCCTGCACCACACATGCACACACGACCCCTGCACATGTACCCCGCACCCCTGCACATCTGCAGCAGAGACCTGAAGTCCAGCTGGCCGGTGGGAGGCATGTGCACACATGTGCGGCAGAGCTGAGCTGGGGCAACAGCTCACATGCCCAAAGAGAGGGTTCTGTGTGCCACCTCTGGCACATGCACCATAGGTTCACCATCAGGGGGTTAGAGTGTAGCAGTGATGAGACAAAAGGCAAAAATATAATCCTATTTAAGAGATAAAGTTAAAAGAATAAACACTCTTTTGACATGCTTTTCAAGTCTAATGGGTGGTGCTCATCTCCAGTTCTCAGCCGAAGAGCCAGCAATGTCCCACCACACTTCCATGGTCATGTGGCCAGCATGACTATGCCCAAGGCACATGGAACACTACTGCATGACAAAGGGAGCTCACCATAGCTCCTGCCAACCTAGCAATTTGAAAGCATGTAAATGCAGTTAGACAGACAGATGCCACTTTGGTGGGAGGGTAACTTATTGGATACCCTGGATGAAAAGGTAATTCCTAGTTACAACAGCCACTTGTCTTTCCAGTTCTTAATATTTGGCTGTCCAAAACACTGAGAAAAGGGGCTTTTAATCATGCTGTTCTGGAACAACTCAATTTAAGTTGGCTATGTTAAACTCATTTTGGAAAGTTGGAAAGAGTTCAGCCAAGATAGTAACTCAACATATGACTTAGGTTCTGTAACGGAAAAAGAATTTGGCATTAGTGTAACTTAAAGAGAATGGGGGAGAAGAAAGCTAAGCACTGATTTCATTTCATTTACCTAATCCCTAGTTCAGAATTATGCCATATTTTAATTACATCTTGACAAGATTTGTTTTGCTGTCCATTGTAAGAATTGAAAAACTGCAGAACAAGGTAAGAGAAGAGAAACAACTGCTTGCTTAATTGCTTAGCTTGACATTTGATATCAGCAGTGTATGATGGGGGAAACATGTCACATAGTGCTATCTTTTTAATAAGATAATCTGTCACATTGCATTAGCTTAGTATTTCTAGGATAATACTTGTTTTCACTTTGCAGATGTCTTTCCCAGCCACCCCTTCAATTAAAATGTTACTTGGTGCCTTTTTTATTTCCAAAACAATGTCAAGTCAAACTGAAATGAAAATTGATGTCTGAGAGAATGAATAATGTCAGTTTTACCACCTATTTCCTTTTAAAAACACACTTTTAAACTCAGTAGGGATGTAGAAACATCTGTAGACATAGTTATAGGCTTCTAATTTGTCTCTTGCAGAGAAGATTACCATGAAGATGGGTTTTGCCAGCCTTACAGGGGAATTGCCTGTGCACGAATCATTGGAAACAGGACTATTTATGTGGACTCCCTTCAAATGCAAGGGGAAATTGAAAACCGAATTACTGGTAAGTCAGTCTACCTCTCTTCATGTTAGAGAATATTGTGTTTCATGCAGAAACTTAAATCCAATTTTAACACCATCATAAATGGAAATCAAGCCAGGCAATTTTTGGAGGAAATTGAGGCAATGTTCCTGTCTTATTATGCAGTAATTTTTTTCAATAGGCACCAATTTGATATTTGTTGGAAAGTTTTTTGAGGGTTAGGGCTGTACTTTTATTTAAAAAAGTAAAAACAATTTTTTTAAAATAAAAAAAATTGTATTTAATTTAAATGATGACTGCATGAGTTATCATAGGACCGTGATGGTGAACCTATGGCACCCATGCCCAAAGTGGCACACAGAGCCATGTTGCCCGGCATGTGAGATATCCCTTCTCCCCACCCCCCGTGCCTACACACGTTCTCCCAAGCCCCAAAATGCTGAAAAAACCTCAAAAAGTTTGCAATTTTTCAGCGTTTTGGAGGCTTGGGAGGGGGTGCGCACATATGTGTGTGTGTGGATGGGATGCCATGCACTATGCCCTCCCCGCACATGCACGCACTCTCCCAAGTCCCCAAAACGCTGAAAAAAACTCAAAATTTCACTTTTTTGGGTGTTTTGGGGGCTTGGGAGGGTGTGTGCATGTGCAGGGTATAGAGGGGATGCTGCGCGCTATGCCCCATCCCTGGCACAGGTGCGCGCACTCTCCCAAGCCCCCAAAATGCCAAAAAAGCTTCAAAATTTTGCATGTTTTTCAGCATTTTGGCGGCTTGGGAGGGTGTGCACATGGGGGGGGCATAGCATACGCTATGCCCCTCTCCCCACACGTCTGTGCGCTTTCCAAGCCTAAACAAGGAAGTGGGTGGTGCGCATGCGCACATGTAAATAGGAAGCGGCACGTGGGTGGCCACGCCCAATCCCCCCTCCAATTTTTGGCACTTGGTGCCAAAAGGGCTCACCATCACTGTCATAGGACATTTATAGTCTTCCGGAAAAAAAATGACTGAAGAAATGGATGATGCATCTACTTGTCTTTTATTGTGTCTGGAAAAAAAGGAAAACGTATTTCCAAACACTAAAAGATCTATAAGTGATCTTTTGGCTATATAAATCCTATGACATTATAACTTTTATAGAGAAGAGATTTTTCTTATCCTGTTAGTTTCCACTTGCATGCATAAGGAGTGCAAATGACACCCTTAATATTAACAGATATGCAAATTAGAAAATTAATTCTCTCTGTTAATAGCCTGATTGAATGCTCTGTTCAGAGTTGTGAATTTTAAGCAAGGAATTTGATGCTTGATCTTTGTAAAGGATCTTTGCTTAGTTAGATAATACTTGGATGCTATTTCTTTTGTTGACTGGTTAATGGAATATATTCATTTCCAGTTTAGAGCTTGTTACATCCGTTCCTAACATGCAATCTGTGGATTACATTTCAATTGTGGTGTTCATATTATATCAAATGCTTTTTATAGGAATATATTCAGTGGTGGAATTCAAATAATCCCACCACCGGTTCGCTAAAAAATGGGCTCATGCACGCGCACAAGCCAGGCCGGCTTCTCCATTGCTCTGTCATTTGGTGTTGGTTGCGGGTGGAGAAGAAGGTGCTTCTCCACCCACAGCCAATACCAAACAACAGAGCGATGGAGAAGCCAGCTTGGTTTGCCTGGCTTGTGCGCATGCATGTGTAGGCATACGGCTTTTGAAGCAGAGGGAACATGGTGTTCCCATCTATTTCTGCTCTCGGGAGCAGCATGGTAGATTTCCTCTGGGCTCCGCAGCCTCCGTGGAGCCCAGAGAAAGCCTTTGCTGCTTCGGAAAGCAGACATAGATGCGAACAGTGCCTCTGCTTCAAAAGCGGAGCTCTGCTGATTCACGTGGCTGTTAGTTCTGCTGTGTGAATCAGCAGAGCCTAAAAAAGGGAAGGGTGGGTGTGGAGGCAGGGGGTAGGACCAGCCAGGGGTGGTTTTTGCCAGTTCAGCGATCTGGGCTGAACCGGATCATCATCCGGTTCGGCCGAATCACTACTGAATATATTTATATATATGTGTTTGGAAAGGGGGTTACATTGAGTGGAATAAATGAGCATAATATTTCAGCCTTCATTGGTGTCTGATTTTTCCAGCTTTATGTTCATTTCATCTTGGCCCTGAATCTGTTTTCTGAGGTAAAACGGGATTTGGTCTCCACAATGCTGTATGTAAATGTCATTGCATTTCTCTTCATATTTATGGACTTTATGTACAGTACAAAAATTTGTATAATGCACATTTCCTGCAAGTAGTTCTCTATACATTTATTCTGTATGCTGTCAACTAATATGTGGCCTTTATGAGCACCTTTTTGTTATCTAAGTATTAAGTAATGTAATTCTCCTAAAAGTAAAAGTATAACTAAATAATGTTGTGGTTACCTACCCAAAGACTGCTATTTTGTGATAATACTTGAGGCTTTATAAGTAACTGCAGCTGTTCATAAAAGTCTGTGAATTCCAGAGCTCCAAGTATCATGTATAGTGCACTGTGATCCATAAACAACATAATTTTTTTAGTTTTTAAAATGCCACAACTTAATTAGTTCTACCAGGACAAAAGTTTGCTTTTTACATTTTTTAATTATAATTAAGGATAGTTATATTGTGAACCTCCTTTTCTAATAATAGATGAAGATTATAGGCACAAAAGAAGACCTGAAAATGAAAAACTAGTGAAAAGAGAAAAAAAATCTAGATTTCACTTCTGCTTGAAAGTTGCAGTAATTCTGTGAGAGAAGTTATGCCGTTTCAGTTCAGGAGACCAGAATATTCTAAACCATTATTTTCGCACAATGTTACTATGTGGTTTACAGTATTATTTTATTTGTGTGTATATTTAATGCTTACTGCCGTGTTTCTTCAAAAAGATGACCCACCTTGAAAAGAAGCCCTATCACGTTTTTGAGCTCATGCAATCAAATTAAGCCCCACCCACAAAATTAGCCCTAATTAAGACCTTGCCTACCCAGGGATGCAGGGGGTGGGGCAAGGTACACAGGTAAAATATAAGCTAGGGTTAGGGATGCGGGGTGGAGCTGCCCTACTTAGCAGGCCTCACACACTCAGAGACCTGCTTCACCTTCTTCTGCGGCCACTTGCCACCACTCGCACACATCGTCCTGACCTCCGTTTCACCTTCATATTATTAACTCACCTCACAGCAGTAGCAATGACAGCCCTGCCGAACAGGAGCCTACTGCTGGCCCGCTTCTTCTGCAGTCACTTGCTGCCATTCACACACCTCGTCTGGCCTCTGTTTCTCCTTCAGATGCCATCCGCAAAGCCCTCTGCAGCTGATTATAGAGTTCTGCAGAGGGCTTTCTGGAAGGCATCTGAAGCTGAAATGGAGGCTGGGCGATGTGTGCGAGTGGTGGCAAGCGGCCACAGAAGAAGTGGGCCAGCAGTGGGCTCCTGCTGGGCAGGGCTGTCAGTGCCACTACCATGAGATATTAAATAGATACCCTCCAAAAAGAAGACTTAGCTGTTTTTTCAGGGGTCAAAAGAAAGTAAGACCCAGCCTTCTTTTTGGAAAAACACGGTATAAGGATTATCTTACAGGCGACACTCTTAGATTTATACTTACTATCCTTCCCCACCTGCCACCCTGATTTAGGAGACGTGATTGTAAATATAGTCATTGTAGCTATATTTTGGAACTTTTCATCAAAGTGAAGTTCTGTTTACTAACAGACTGTTGTTACTAAATTTCCATTCTTATGCAACTCTCCGTGTCAGCTTCCCCACCTCTAGGATAAATTTTCAGGAAAAATGGTATGATAAATCAACAAAACTGCATATAGGAGAAGGCTGCTATAATCTAAGAAAGTGTTATGCCTGTGATAAAAAAACAAAATATAGCTCTTAAATCATTGCCATTGCAGGTTACAGGCAATAAAAAATTAGCACTATATAGGCACAGAAATATCAGTTGATTACACGGTCTATATCTATTTGAATATATAAAATCTTCCTCATGTGGAATCAGGGAAATTTTTCAATAACATTTTTGTTTGAAGGGAAACAAACTACCATAAGTGAATATATTCTGTCCACTAATTTCTTTCTTGCGAGATATATAATTCTGAGAATGGAAATTAGTGACATCTACTGTCCAAATAGGAAAATTAGCTAAAAGATATTACGTTGAACTTTATGGTGTTAAAACCTTTTAGTGGGCGAGTGAAACAGTCCTCATAGTTTTTGGAAACACAGATATAGTTCAAATTGTACATGGGTTTCTTTCTCTTTGCCTACTTCACTACTTAAGGCTGAAGCTTCCTTTACTCCTCTGTAGTTCAGAACTTTGTACCTGGTGATGAGACTTGGTATCTTTATATCAACCAAACCTGTAGAATTAATTTGTATAATATTTCTCTGAGGACTCGTACTGGAGTTAGCTTAGCTTCTGGGGGCTCCTACCTTATCAGGAGGACCTGCAGGGAATTTAAAGTCAGTTTTTAGGAGATTAAGCCATGGGACTGCTACTCATTCAGACGCCCCCCCCCCTGGATTTCTCTGTTCCATTTTCAAACCCACCCTGCTCAAAGTATTTACGGTAAGTAGTTCCTGGGTAACTTTCAGAGATCCTGAATAAATATACATCTTTCTGGTTTAATTCAATTTAAGATTTAGAGAAAATAATCTAAATCCTAATTTACATTCTTTCATGAAGTTACAGAGGCTTGAACCAAGCAATATATGGAAAGTGCCAGTAGCAGCATCATGGCTGAAGGATGAAAATGCTAATAGCTATGCACATGAATTGCACATTGATTCCTACATATGATCAACAATGATTGAGACTGAATGAAGGCAGTTAAGTCCCAGCACTTATGGTCACAAAATTGTAGTTTCCTTTATCTGGAAAAAAAAAACAAAGTTGATGCACACTTGCTTCGGAATCAAATTGTCTGACAAAACATTTTTTTCCTGTGATATGTTTGTGAGTGAGAGATAGACAGAAGTCCATTATTTTCATCTGTGTTGGCTTTTTCCTTATATGCATTTTAAAGTCTGTTTTGCTCAATAATCTGTCAATAATGTGTCGTCATTGATTAAAGTGAGTTCAGTAGCCCATTATACTCTTTAGTTAGATTATAGAAGTCATCAGCAACCATGTAATACTTTTGTATATACTCATTTTTTAAAAAGTCATACCTCTTGTAATTAAAAAATCCGTAACAGAGAATGCTAACTAACACAACAGAGGATGCTAACTAATGCAACCTAATGCAATTGCCTTTATTTTACTTAATTAGTTGATTCAGGAGCTTTTAAATTCAACTGTTAGTTTGTTTGAAACTTGCTCAAAAGTTTTTGGACTTTTATGCAGAAGTGGTATTTATGCAGAAATACTAAAAATTCAAAAGGGTTCACAAATGTTAAACACTGTTATGTGTTCAAGAAAACTCATGTAATAAATACTAGTATGCAGTTGTTGCTGAGGCACAGGGGGAGGCAAAGCATGTCAATATTCAAGACTGGCTTTAAAGTATGAATTAATGTTAAGAGTATAATTGAGCTTAATAATACCTGTCCCTTCTTAGCAAAATGTGGTGTCCACCCAGTGTTTGAGGATTTGCTGGTTTGTTTTAGAGTAGAAAATGCATCTTTAGTACATATCCAGTGTAGTAATGAAAATAAAGAATTTCATTTTGGCTAGAGCTAAGTATGGCTTAGTCTTAGAACTTGCAAGAACTCAGCTACAAAACATATGAAGTGA
Source organism: Mimophis mahfalensis (assembly GCA_032468015.1). NCBI lineage: Eukaryota > Metazoa > Chordata > Lepidosauria > Squamata > Mimophis > Mimophis mahfalensis. The sequence continues at coordinate 161,725 of JANHFR010001168.1, read as the reverse complement.
GACTATAGAAATGCATGCTTTTATAAAGACATTGTGTTTTTATCTTATGACTCAATGAGCACAGTTCATTCCAACACATTTTGGATTAGACAAGTACACACACGTGGGATTTTCAGGCAGGTTTGAGCCTCTTTATTTCCCATTAGTAGATAGTAGAATATTATAAGTCTCTATTTCTGTAATTCAAATCAGTGAAAAGCTGTATAACAGAAACTTCCAGTGGGTGATTTGTAAACTATCAGTGGGCCCTGGTAAGTTGCCAAGTTTTTGGAATGAAAAAAATCAATATAGTATTATTTTCTGGGAAATCAAATTTGTGTAACAGACATATAATCTGATAGTAAATTGCCCCCTTCCCTTTGCTCTGGAGGCCAGGCTTAGATTTCTGAGAGGGATTAGTGACTTCCTCAGTTCTAGAATGATGCCACAAAAAACAAAGACAAAAGACTTAACATTAAAAATATGTGAGAAAACTATAGATACAGTTCTATAGTTATGTATGAAGCCCTGAAATATTTCCCCATTCAATACTGATTGGATTGACTAGATGCTAGAAAATTGAAATTCACAGTTAGTACCATATACCGGGGTAGGCATTCCTGAGCTAACATGACTAGAAGAGGAATTCTGGGAGTTGAAGTCCACAAGTTTGCCTACCCCTGCCATATACCATTTTCCTACTGCGGAATATTGTTAACTTTATGTGTCAAAATATATAAAGACTTTGACAGTGTATCTGATCTCTATTGCAGATAGATTTTTTATTAATGCCCTTAGTAGTTTGTCTTGAAATCATTTAAAATATATAAAAAGCAGTAGCAATGTACTGATGTTCATTTATTATAGAAACTGGATCTTGATTATTGGCTTCTCTGTTTTTTCAGCTGCATTTACTATGATTGGCACATCCACACATTTATCTGATCAGTGTTCCCAGTTTGCCATTCCATCTTTCTGTCACTTTGTGTTTCCGCTGTGTGATGAGCGTTCCCGGACACCTAAACCTAGAGAGCTGTGTCGTGATGAGTGTGAAGTTCTAGAGAATGATCTCTGTCGGCAGGAGTACAACATTGCTAGATCCAACCCTCTCATTCTGATGCAACTCCAGCCACCCAAATGTGAAGATTTGCCACTGCCTGATACTTTGGAGGCTGCCAACTGTATAAAAATTGGAATTCCTGTAGAACGGCTCAAAAGATGTAAGTTATTGTCGCATTTCCTTTCTGCTTTTCTCTTCTATTTGTTTAATGCAGAAATGGGGAACTATGCCCCTCCCCCCTTTGTGGACTTCAACTCCCAGAATTCTTGAGCCAGGAAGTTGAAGTCCACAAGTCATAACAGGGGCCATAGTTGCCTATCTCTGGTTTAATGAAAAATTACTATGGATTTTTCATCAGAGTGCCATTTCTGAATGTATGTATTTGGCCTGTGTTTCCAAAACTTAACACGTTTTGATGTTTTGTCTTTTGGTTGCTCAGAATTAGCTTGGAGGGAGGATACAGTGATGAGAAAGAGGAATAACCCAGGTGAAATCTTTCCCTGGGCTTCTCATCTATACAGTGTAAAGGAATAGTGCCAGAAACATACAGAGGCTGCCTCAAGCACCTGACCAGTTGCCAGACCTCCCTGAAAGCAAGGAATGCCCTTCTTTAAGCAAATTGTTTTAAGTTGTGCTTGCTTCAGAATCTAACCCTCCAAACACAGTGTGGTGACGGTATAACCTTCTACTGTGGTTAAACACTCAAGATGTTAAGACTGCAGTGAAATAAATTTGGTGGTTTAAAGAGGAAATAATCTTTTGCAAACAGACTAGATATAATACACAAATAAACATGGTGTTTGGTAGCAATACATTTGCAAGAGAAAGGTCTAAGAGGGAAAAAAGCAGTAGAGAGGGAAGAAACTCAATGGGACAGGAGGAAGATAGACAGCTTCAAGATGGTGAATCCACTAGAATACTTTGAGCAAGTCAAGCTGTTGACACAAAGCAATGTTGACATGGGCATTCTAGTTAATTTCTGAACTCTTCCTTAGGCATAAAGCTTATCAGAAACTTATATTTCCCGGCTAGGCTACTCTAGCTTGTTTCTGCAGGCTTGATTATTTTCTTTATTCTCTACTTTTAGAAAAAAGAAGCTGATCTTATCCCAAACCAAAGAAGGGAATACTATAGAGCAGAAGCTTTATTGTAGAGTTACACATTGTATGTAGCAAACATACCATATTTTTCAGAGTATAAGACACACTTTTTTCCCTCCTAAAAGAGGCTGAAAATTACAGTGCATCTTATACATCAAATGTAGCCCTGCCCTCCTGCCATTCCCGCCCCCCCATTTTAGACCTGTTCGAGTCTGCAGTCTTCCAAGCTTTTTGTCCTCCATGCCTCACATTTTTTTAAAAAAATCCCATTTATATCCCACCCTTCTCTGAAGATTCAGGGCAGCTTACAATGTGTTCAGCAACAGCTTTTTGGCCTCTGTTCCTCGTGTTGATTCAGCACAAGCAGCTTATTGGCAGGTGGATCAGCCTCCCGGAATACCCCCAATCAGCTGTTGTTGTTCACTTCATTCACACGTGCAGCTTTTGGGCATTTTTGTCCTCTGCACATCATGCTTTCCATCCAAAAATATGTTGCACTTGCTCTACATACTGGAGCTTCCTCAGAAGATGAGTGGCATGGTGGAATCAGCGTTTCAGCCCCAAAGCAGCACGTGAGAATGAAGTGAACAGCTGATTGGGGGTATTCTGGGAAGCCGATCCACCCGCCAGTCAGCTGCTCATGCTGAATTAAGGTCTCTTAGTGAGGTCCTCCTCCAGATACAGCAAAGAAGGTCAAGTTGGACTCTAAAAGGAAGAGTACTGTTTCTATGGTGGACTTTACTGATGGGATTCCTTCCTCAAAGAAACTAGCACCCACATTAGCATCATTCTGACACCAGGTTTTTGTTATCACTCTTTTAAACTGAATTGAATTATACTTTAATTCATATGGTTTCATTTTCAACCACCATTTTATAGCTGCCAATTTATATGATGATTTTATTTTGCATTTAGTTTTATTGTACATGGGGTTTTTTTGTACTGAAATTGTATTTTTTAAGTGTTTTGTTTATTATAAATCACTCAGGGACCTGCAGCTGTTGAGTGATTTTAAAATGTAAGTAAATACTTGCATGCTTGCTGGAGGAAGAACTAAGCAAAGCCTGCTGTCATAAAGCTGAAACTGACCAGGCTGTAGGTCAGAGACAGATTTTTTTTTTCTTATTTTCCTCCCCCAAAACTAACGTGCATTTTATACTTTGGTGCGTCTTATAATCTGAAAAATACAGTAATATGTAACTCTACACATTCAATGTTAGAAAGAGTGGTATGGTGGCCGAGAAGTGAAGCTCTCGCCTCACAATCAGGAGGCTATGAGTTCGATCCTAGGTAAAGGCAAATATTTCTCTCTGGGCACACTGAGAATATATCTGCTGAAAACAACTCCACATTGGCATCCGGCCAGTAAACACTTAGCTCCATTCAGTTGCCCAAACTCCAACCTGCAAGGGATTATGTGGTTGTTAAAAGGAGGATGACACATTGTGTGTAGCAAAGAAACACATTTATGATGCAGAGAGACAGAATGAGAACATTTGTTATTGTTTCATGTGTCTCTTGTTAAATCCACTTTTTTTGTAGATCACCAGTGTTACAATGGCTCTGGCGCTGATTATAGAGGAACTGTCAGTGTCACAAAGTCAGGCCACAATTGTCAGTATTGGGATTCCCAGCATCCTCATCCCCATGACTTCGCAAGTACAGAGTTTCCCGAGCTTGGAGGTGGACATGCTTATTGCCGCAATCCTGGAAGTCAGATGGAAGGACCTTGGTGCTTTACTCAGAACAAAAATGTACGCATGGAACTGTGTGAAGTACCTGCATGTAGTACGTATTACCATTTCTTTTACCATTTCTAGAATAAAATTATTCAAGTGTGAATTATTCTTGCTTTGTGTGATGTCAAAAAAAAAATGCTTTTTGTTGCTGTTTTTATAAATGAAATCAATTCTTTTCCTATCAATGTACGATTCAGTGACACTGATGTTAAGAGACCTACAGATCTGGCAATGCCTGTTTATATTTATTTGTTTATTTATTAATTTAATTTAATTTGAAGGAGATAGAGACTAAACAATTGGAAAAAAATCAGGTAAATTTGTCATGTTGGGTAGTGATTTTGTCTAATAATTCTTCTGGAGTAATGTAGCAGTTGTTCATTTCTACCACTTATGTTCCTTTGTTGACATAAAAAGTTTGGCTGAATTTCTTGGCATTTTTTATTTATATACAGTTTGGATGAGTATGTTTTGGCTGTTGCCCTACAGCGTTCTATAAGAGCATATATATTATGCAGGCAATAGTAAGATTTTATGTTTTTCAATTTCTGCTCGTTTTTATTAAAATGAGTTGCTGGCCCTAAACTGAAAATAGATGGAAATGGTAGAATATGAGGTTACAGGCACATATTGAAATAACCTCTTACACTGAATGTTTGCTGCTTTTAAGTTTTTCACTGGGCCCCAAATGGGTACCTGTTGGTAGGACTACGGAGAGAGTAAATTATGATTTAATGTTATTTCCAAATGTGGTCAGGACTGATTCTTTGTACCGTAACTTTAAAAAGATTCTTTGTGTGATGTCCCCCCAAAAAAATTGCATTTAGTGGTATTTTTTCATATTTTATTACACAAATACATGGAATAATAGGAAAGTCCTGTCAGCTGCCCTTGGTTCATTGTGATGCTGAATTAGACTCAGATCTTTAATAATAATAATAATAATAATAATAATAATAATAATAATAATAATAATAATAATAATGATGATGATAATAATAATGTGAATGAGGTCATGACTTTGAACAATGTCTCACTAACATTCATTATGACTAAAATCAATTTATTTTTTTGAACTTGGCTTTAATTATATTTTCCTTTTTACATCCTCCTTTGTAGCATTTTTGCTCTTTACTAAAAGAACAGGATATAAATATTAAAGTGGATGTGGGTCAAATAAAATTTTACCACTGTAAATGAATGTTTATTTGAGTGCTAGGTTTGCTCTAGCCCCAAATTCACTTAGTTTTGAGAGAGTATAACCAGCTATATCCCCACAATTTTCACCGGCTTTCCATTCACTTTTTGTGTCCATCCATTCTTCTCTCTCTCCTTCCTTCTTTGCTTTCTGTTTCCCCTTCCACACTCTAGGATTGTGCAGTAGACAAGGAGCAATTATTCCCTGCCCCCATGCCTGGGAAAAGACACTCTGTGCAGAGTGAATAAAAGGTAAAGCCAGAGTTTTAAAAGGCCACTTTAGATCATCAAATTCAAATCCCTACTCAGTGCAGGAAGCCCAAGCCATTTACTGAAGAGAATCTCTCCAGTTCTTAAGGCGATTGAGCTTCACTGTCAAGCTGTTTTAACCAACAAAATGTTTTCTTAAGGTTTGGTTTTAACATAAATCTGTTTTCATTCTGCACAAGGTGATGGAGAACAGATCAGAATTTGTTCCTGTTTTGTCCAAGCACAGTGTGCCTTCTGTTTTATAGGAGGCAGTGAAAGGAAGCAGTTATTTTCTTTTCAGTGCAGAAATGAAATGAGGGAGTGGAATCAGGTCTAATTAGAGAGCAGAAGAAGAGAACAAGTGCTCCTTCATTTCACATGGAGAAAAAACTAGGAGAGGGGATACAACTGCATCCTACTGTTACCAAGTCATATACAGTAATTGGAAAAGACACTTTGGCTCATAAGCAAGCTTCACTTCCGATTCCTGCTGTCTTTCCAATGTCCTATTTACTTCAACAGGTGCCACAAGTCTAAGCTAAAAACTAGCATGTGTGAGAGAGATAAAAATCTTTTCTTCCTAGCCTTTTCTACTTTTTGGGTTAGTGTTTTTACTCTTATTGTATCCCTTTTGCTTTTTAATCATGGTACTCCATACTTCATATGGCCATCCCCTCCTTAGGCTGATTTATGACTGCAATGCAGGTTTGGTTTGATTTGATGTAATACTTTCATAGTTTTGGATTCTTTCCACTGTGCAACCTATGTGTCTTACAATAAGCCATTTGACCCTGCAAAAGGTTTGTGACTCAATGATATGCTTTGGTAACACAATCCATATAGATAGCATTGAAATTCCTACTAATTGCACAATCTCCTCCACTGTATTTAAGATAAACTCTTTGTGTCCACTGTGGATTACATTACATATAGATCAGGGGTCTCCAACCTTGGCAACTTTAAGGCTTATGGACTTCAACTCCCACAATTCCTCAGCCAGCTTTGCTTTGCTGGCTGCGGAATTCTGGGAGTTGAAGTCCACAAGTCT
>JANHFR010001168.1:33459-44278 GCA_032468015.1 Mimophis mahfalensis | reverse complement strand
CCTCCTTCCTCCCCTGACTTACAAAGGATTGGCCATGAAGCTGTCAGGGAAAGTTGAAAATGAAGACCACATGATTATAACAGTGTGGTGACCGTACTGAAGAAATAGCAACTGGCAGTGCTGAAGCAGCCACAACTTTCTGAAATTTTCATTCTTTTGAGGGAATAATGGGTCCTTGCATTCTGTAAGTTATCCCATTTGAGATATCTTGGTTTAAGATTATAGACACAAGAGTTTTAATAGTATATAGATGCAATAAAGAGCTAGAGAGGAGGATTAGTCTTCTCTCTTATCTATCATTTTACAGTGATAGATTTATACTGAAGAAAGTTTTTTGAAGTAGAAGACCTAGTTTGTAGCAGGCAGTAAAATATTACTATTTACTTCTCATATTGGAAATGAAACAAAACTATGTGTTAAATATCTACTCAGTTCATTATTTTATGTTGCTACCATGGTATGGCATCTTCTGTGTCTTTTTCTTTAAAGTTTCAAAATTTAAAGTTGAGCCTTATACTCAGATAATTCATCATTGTTCTAAAGTACAGTGCTGCAGTAATTCTGTATTCATGCAGCTCACCATTATTAATTTTATCCATTTTAATCAAATAGCAAATGTAAAGGCAGTACATATTTTATTGTAACTTGTGGCCAATAGTTTTGAAGAGACTCTTATTTCTGTTGCCATAATTTTAGCCTGTTGAGTTGTATAGGCTGAGAATAACCAGAAAATGTTATTTTCTCTTCTGATGTCACTGAGTGCCAGTACTTTTGTCAGTTGGTTAAGTTTTCTGATACTTAAGTTTTGATTGCTAGAGTATCTAGATTAAGAATATAAAAATAGTATATACTGTGTTTTTATTAATCAGAGGCAAAAATTACATACCCATTTCTAAAATTATTCTGAAATTGGTTTTGTAAGAAGGGATGTGTGAGTAACATATGAGCTTGGCTTTTTCAGAGAATAACTTTTTGGGTTATGTAAACTTCTTTTATGTGTTAATAGAGCTGTTAGATAAGATCATATAACTACAAACATTCAAATGTTCTTCCATTTAATAATATAATTATAATCCTTCCATAATTGCACTCCTCAGTTTCAGATCCAATGAAAATAAATTTCAGCTAGTTAAATGAAGACTAATACAGCAATCATTGAAATAGACAAGATAAATTGAATATTTTTCATTACTTGGGTTAGGGGAGCATATGAATTATATATATTTTGGTAACAGTAGGAAATACTAATTCTAATGTCCTATTCCAAATGCCTGATATAAACCTGGTATCTCTAAAAATGTATAAACGGTACTTCTTAATCTGACACAGATTTTATTTACTTGTTAATTTTTTAAAAAATCTTGGCAGAAATAAAATTAGCTATTGCATTACTAATTTTTGTCATCTTGGGCTATTAATATATGTGAGTGGGATAATTATATGAAATGTTTCAGTCACATTTAATTAGGGATACATATGCATGTAGACTACAATTATAAAACTTTTTATATAGCCTTTACATAGAAAAGTTGTTTTTAACCTAAGTTTAAATAACTGGCTATAGACTTAGTAAATTTCTTCTCTTGTTACATTGACTGTACTATAGAGGAAAGTCTCTGAAATGCTCTAATGGAGCACTTTGCTTCAGAAGAGACTTAAGCATGAACTTTGAAATGATTATTTTCTGCTGTTGGATAAAATATATGACTTTTATAAATAATTTGTTGGATTCTTTTAAGAAGACATGTTCCTTATTTTTTTTCCTTATTCTGTTTGTAAAATTGTTCATTTTGTCATAGCATTCAAAATATATGGTCATGCTTATAACACCAAGAATTAGAGATCGTTTTCAGAGTTATGAAAAAACAAATCTCTTTTTACACGAACCATTGCACCCATCTGGAAGTCAGCTTAGCTTGTTTTATTAACTTTCTCTTTTTTTCCTTGTTTTGTCCATTATGAAATGGCGACTGGTGTATTTACATGTTTTCTATGAAATATGCATATAAAACATACAATGGAGTATGTTTTAAGTACTTTGTAAATTTTATACACATTTTTATTTTATATCCAAATGCTTGTAAAGACAGTTTCCAGACTTTGTCAAGAAATAGATTTACATTTCCATGTTACTTTTCCTGAAAGTATGAATGAATTATGCCATTTTGGTTTATTTTTGGTTTATTTGGTTTATATTGCCAAGCTCCCAGAAATCCTAGCCAACCTTGCCATAAAAATGCTGATGTGCAGGCATTTGAAGGATAGTCAGGTTGGAGAAAATGGGTTTATATGAACAGAAATAAATATGACCATAAAATGTCATTTGCAGGTGCTGATCTTAAAGAAAGAGCTAAAATGCATGCTAGTGAAGTAAGCTCTTTTGTCTCAAAAGCAAGATCCACTATTAATGAAATGGGTAAGTACAACTCTCATTGAAATATTACTCATAGCTAATCAGTCATGAATAGTAGTATTAAGTAAAGTTCTCAGCGATAAAAAAAAATCCTGTTTAAATTTTTCATGACTGTAATAAATTAAGACTAAATAACATTAACATGACAAAGAGATGTATAATCACTAAAGAATATTAATTTTCTTATACTTTTCTCTGTTATTAGTTACAGTATTACTGAATTGAGTGTAAATAAACCCTGTAAATGTATAGACAGAATTTATTTCAGTGAACATCCAGCTCAAGTAAACTCTCAGTTTTAATAGGATCAAAACAGGAAAAAAAAATCAAAATTTTTCCTAGAAAACTTTAATCAGAAGCTTTAACTGATTTAATGTTAAAACAAATGTATTCTAAACAGTTGGATTGAGAGTGGTAGAAGGAGTAGAGCCAAGGCATTTCTTTTTTCAACAGTATCAAAACATTATAATGTGTTTGTAAATATATATTTGTAAATAAAGAGCTTACAATTATTTGTGTCTCAAGCTGTCAATTCTGTTTATCATTTTGTGTGTTAAATTTGCTTGTTGCCTATCTCACCTTGGGGCTAGGCTATTACAATAATAAAAAGGAATAAAAATTTAAAAAGAGCAAAAGTAAAACAATAGAAGGGTAAAATAAACAATGGCAAAGGAAACAACGAGAATATTACACCAATATGACAAGCAAAAAGATAGATGGGTAGAGACCAGAGAACAGGGGAGGATGGGGTCTGCCATCAATCTAGCAGTCACCTTTGTTTATGAACATGCCAGTTGCTAAATATTCTTTTGTAAAGAGGGAAATTAAATTCATCAGCACTTCAGAAGAAGTGTTTCCCAAAATTTATAAAAGGTTTTTGATAATGAGGTTAAGAATTCATTAATATTGTAGATATGCTTGAATATATATCTGTTGTTATCTAAGATTGGAGTGGCAGTATTTTAAGAATTTATTGTCTTTCAGTGATAACTACCTGTTAGGATTGAGCCAATTAACTTGTATTGAAACAAACAACTCAGTAAAGCTTACACATTCCCTGGTTTGAATGCTGGTGACAAACAATGAGTAGGGTTGTTATTTTCATGCCCTGCTTATGTGTTTTCCAGATCTCTATTAAATAACAGAATTTTCATCTGATCCTCCTCGTCTCATAGCTCTTACTTGAACAAAAGGTAGCGTCTGTAACTAGGAAGACCTTGGCTGCTTGGAAATGAAGTGGCATATGAATTAAAGTAATAAAGTAAATAACTTCCATGTTTGTTAGTTTTATGGATAGACAACATCTCTATTTTGATTTGCATATTTACAGATCAGGAATTGCTGTTTTGTCATAACTGCTCCTTATTACAATTAATTCTGGTGTCTTGTTTTTTTATTGCTGTTAATATCCCAAATATCTCTGTAAGTCAGAATTTAGTTTGCAGTTAATATTGGAAAGAAACAACAACAACAAAAATGCTATTATCCATAGAATCACCCTTAGACAAGATGGGTGGCACATATATTAATAAATAAATAGATATTAGAAATTTTGTAAAATTAATTTTATGTTAGAAATATTGACAACTGCCTGAAATTATTTTTGTTAACTTTGCCTTTTAGCTAATCTTCCAGTACCAACTATAGCTGCAATAGATGGCATTGCATTAGGTGGTGGCCTAGAATTGGCTCTAGCCTGTGATATAAGAGTGGCAGGTAAGAATTAGTCCTATTTTTAAAATGAATGCATTCTTCTAAACCTTAATTCGCTTGTGGGGAAAAATATTTCTGAACACTATTTTAATGCAATGTTGAACATCTCAACTGTGATAATTATTATAGTACTTATATTAGTGTTAGTATGCATCTTTTAATTTTTGGATCCAGAGTAAATGTATTGAATTTAATATAAAATTTTTGTGATTTGTGTCATGAAAGGGTTGTTGCTAATAAGTACAAAAGAGAATAAAGAAAATGGAGCAAGTTAATGAAGTGTTCATATTAAGACAATTTTTTCCACTTTACAAGAGTAGGTGAAGGGTTTTTAGTATGTCACCTGTCCTCTAGCTTAGACTGTTGGATGGAGGTGATTGCCTGAAACTGGAATGGATCCTTCACCTCTTACTTGTCTCATTCAGATACAGAAAATTACAACATTAATAAAACCAATGATGGAAAAAGAGAAATAATCTTTGTCTATTCATAGCTTTTAGTCATAAAACCAAACATCTAGGCAAGATAATTGAATGATTGTTCTGTAGCCTTTTTCTAAATGAGGAAGTTCACAGGAAGGGAAAATTAATTAAAACTTCCTATATTTAAATTGCTCCCTTTAGAAGCTGTGTTTTTAATATATTAATAAATTTATACCTTGCTTTTTTTTCTTTGCGTAAGCAGCTCAGGTGGTTTACAGCACTTAAAAAATAAAAATATAATAACTTTAAAAGCAACAGCTTTTAAAATATTTAAATATTTATGATTAATCATAATCAAAATATTTAATCATTGGACTGTCCAGTTTACTACAATTTGCCTAGTCCAGCTGGAGATCAGTGTATTGAAAAATACATAAATACAAAAAGAAGAGTATTCTAAATGGGTATATATTTTATCCAGAACTATTGCCATACAAATAATTTTGTTTTTCTGGGTGTGAAAATTAGAAAATCTTGACACATAGTGGCTTTTTACAAAGAACAGAAATGGATCTTTGCACATCAACACTAAAAAAAGGTTGATTTCCTACATCCTGCATGCCTTTTCTGAAAAATGAAATGCTACAGAGCCTATTGAGAGAAAAAGTTTTTTCCCATACAACCCAAGGCACAGTCGGATTTGTTTTTGGTTACTTAGTAAACCATGGTTTAGTGCTGAAGTAAAACTTAGCCATTGGCATTCTGCCCTTTTCAGTGTTTTCACTTTTATACTGTGAAGCTACAGTATATTTTACTACGTTCCTGTTATTTTATTAAAGCAATTTGTAGGTTTTTCAAAAACCAACTTTTTTTTTTAGCTTCTTCTGCAAAAATGGGTCTAGTTGAAACAAAATTGGCGATCATTCCTGGTGCAGGTATGGAATTTTTTTTTCCTAATTATGTAACAGTTCTTTATGAGTGTTATTGTTACGTTCCATCTCTTGTATGTTGTCCAGATGCTGGCCAGTTTTGAACAACAACATTTTCATTCTGAATTTTTTGTATATAACTTAGGTGGTAAATGTACTTAATATAGTCCTGCCTCCTCTTTTCACCACAGCAGCAACCATGTGAGATTGGTTGGGCTGAACCAGAACGCCTGGCCCAAAGTCACCCAATTGGTTTTTATTCCTAGGGGAGGTCTAGAACTCACAGTCTCCTGGTTTCTAGGCCAGTATATTAATCACTTCACCACATTGACTTTCAATACAGTTTTTCCATTTCTATTGTTCGATAATTGTCATAATGTTGTGAATGTCTTACCAATTTATGATATCTAAAATGAGTAGTCATGGAGAATGGAAATGAAGCCAGGTTGGGCTAGGAAGGATATCTCTCTACTCTTACACTCTAGGGAATTTTGCCTTCTAATACCAGTGTACAAGCAAAGAGCATGGATATGCATGCTGCCTGTTTTTACTTGTGAAGATTTTTCGCATCAGGGAACAACATAGAAATATACTCCTTGGTACTTGGCCTGCTGCTTACTTTTCTTCTGTGCAGCAAAAGTCCCCAATCTACCCAAAGGGGAAAGAGAAGTTGCACTTTTTAAATTTTCTTCCTTTCAACGTACTTGATTAAAAACCACAGTCAGGACCAGAATTTTCATTGCTAAGGAAAGCAGCTGCTAAGTGAGACTTGCCCAATTTTATGAGCTTTTTCATCACAGTTGCTAACTGAATCCTTGCAATTAAGTGAATCACACAATCCTTAAGCAAATCTAGCTTCCCTCATTGACTTGTCAGAAGCCAGCTGGAAAGATTGCAAAGGCTGATCACATGACCCCAGAATGCTGCAACGGTTATAAATAGATGCTAGTTGCCAAGTTCCTGAATTTTGATCCTGTAACTGTAGGTATGCTGCTATGGTCATAAGTGTGAGAAATGGTGATAAGTCACTTTTTTCAGTACTGTTGTAACTTTGAACAGTCGCTAAAGAAATAGCTGTAAGTTGAGGACTACCTGTAGATATAGTTGCTCTGGCCAGATAGATTTGGCTGATAAAAATTGAAGATTCTTTCTTCTTCAGAATGTAAAAGGAGAAAAAGTGTTATTCTATATTGTTTTGTCTTGACTTCATGAAGAAACTATAAATATGAACTATTTCCTATTTCAGTGACCTCTAAAATGGGGGCATGAAGAGAAAAAAAATTCTGTTTTGTTAACCACGCGTCACTTTTCTTTATGATAGTAGCTAAATATTTTCTCTTTTAATATTTATTATATCTGTTTATCATTTGTCAAATTTTAAATATTTCAAAGCTTGATGAATGTGAACAATGTAAAAATAGATGGTTTATATAACTATACAGGTAGTTCCTGACTTATGACTACAATTGAGCCCAAAATGTATGTTGCTAGGTGAAATACTTGTTAAGTGAGTTTCGCCCCATTTCACAATCTTCTTGCTATGCAGTTGTTAAGTGAATCACTGAAGTTGTTAATTTAGTAACCTGGTTGTTAAGTGATTCTGGTTTCCGCATTTACCTTACTTATCAGAAGGTCCCAAAAGCAGATCACATGACCCTTTGACACTGCAACGGTCATAAATATGAACCAGTTGGCAAGAGTCTGAATTTTGATCACTTGACTACAGAGCTACTCCAGTGTTGAAGTGTGAAAAAAGGTTGTAAGTCCCCTTTTTCAGCACCATTGTAACTTCAAACAGTCTTTAAATGAACTGTTGTAAATTGAGGACTACTTGTAATGCTAATTTGTACCTAAAGATAACAAAAGGAGGAGAGTTTGTACAAGAAACAAAAAGAGAAGACTGTTTTCACCAGAAAGTCTATCAGTAACTTTTTGATAAAAAGTTGGAGAAAGGTTGCCATTTTATTTTCTGATACTTCATTTATGACATGTCCCTCAAGGGTGAATTATGCAGGAATTATACATCCCCAACGATAATAGCGAGCTGCACAAGATCCTTTATTACTACTTGGTAACAATTCATGAAGGTGCAGTCTGGCCACTGAATTGCAAAACATAGCATGTATTGATGTAGCACTGTATATTTTTGGGAATTTAAGAGTACAGTGGAATCTTGGGGTCTGAACGCAATCCGTTCTGGGATTGCGTTCACAACCTAAATTGGTCATGTCCCGAAGTAACGCTTCTGCACATGCGCAGACAGCAAAATGGCACAGAAAGGAACCTTTCTGTGCCATTTTTGGTTTGGAAGCCAAGTTTTGGATTGTAAACCGATCCAAAATTCAGCTGGATTTTCAGGTTGGAACCCGAATTGGTTGTGAACTGAAGCGTTCGCAACCCGAGGTTCTACTGTATTGACATGTTTCTTGAATGATACAAAGAGGCCCTTAGAAAATCAAAGCATTTTTATATGCAAATTCTGAGTAATTATTGTAAATCTGGTTCTGACTATTTGAGCTCATGATTAATCTGAAGTCTTGATGTTGTAATAAAATTATTTCTGATCATTACTAGTTTGTATGAAAACTTTATTTGCTTTTTATATTATTTGAAAATGTTTGTTTTATGCTTAAAGAGAAATGCTCTCAAGAGAAATGGTGTAATATATTATAGTATAGAAAGCAGATGTTTGAACAGCCAGTCTTATTTCTGAATAATTAAACACTGTATCTCATGTGCTGGTAGAAAGAGGTGAATTAGTTCTGTGTCTATAAATTAATAAGAATAGCGTGGCTTGTATGTGTTTCCTGCTTGCTGTCCCCAAAATAGAATTTGATTCAGATGAATTTCATTGTAACTGATTTAATAAATCTAGCAGTAGTTCCTCAAATGACTTAGATTTAGAATAACTTTATTGTCACTTTGAATCTACACTAATTGGCATACATTAAAATGAAATTTTGTTGCCTACAAAAAACCAGATAATGTCCCATCATCTGTTTTTTTAAAAGCTTATTGGCATTATACAGCATGTTAAATATTTTTAGGTATTCTTCAGTTGTATTTGGAATAGGTAATACAGTATAATATCAGGTGACTTTATTTACCAGTCTTGCTCCTTAATCATTGTTCACGGTTCATATATTAACCTTTCGATACCCCGGTAAAACTGACAGAAACCCTTCCCCAAGCTTCAGTGCAGATCAGTAGATTTAGAGAAGGGGAGGAAGTGGGTGGTAAATGCCAATAGATGATGATTAGTAAACCTAAGCAATATTTGTGGGTTCTTGATTTTGAAGCTCTTAATACATGTATTGCTAAACTGAAAAATGCAGCTATTGAATGAAAGTCTTCAAAATGCAACAAAAATCAACACCCAACATGCTTTCAGTTACAGCTGAGTTAGCATAATTGTGCATTTAAAACATAGATTTCCTTTACTCGTTATAGAACATGAAGCACGTGTTCGGAAGAACAGATTTTTAGAGGTGATGATTATCCATTTTGCAGGTCAATTCCTGACAGCTCACGTAACAGGAAAAATTATCTACCTTTCTTTGCTACTTTTTCTGCAAGCCACAGTGCATCACACTTTATGTTTTGTATTGTGGTATATTTTAATTTAAAAATGTGGTTTTGTTGTTGCTATTGTTACTTTAGTTTATACTTATAACACAAAATATAGTATTGTGGACTCCGGTAGTCCTTAACTTATGACCACAGTGGAATCTGGAAGTTTGATCATAGGTTGCTGTAGTCATAAAATGAGGTGATAATCTTCCTTAACTTTTTATTCTGAACAATAACATAGTACTCCAAAGTAGCAGTGTTCTCAGAAAATTACTATGATACCGGTGTCAAACTTGCTGTGTCACATTGTCGTGGGTTGGATGCGGCCTGCGCATGACGCATCTGGCCTGCGAGCCGCCAGTTTGACACTCCTGTACTATGGCAACACATGAATGCTACCAGTGTGGAGGATTGTTCTGCATTACAGAAAATCAGTGTAAATACTTTACATTTGAATGATGCAAGCTTAGGTTATTAGTTTTTAGCAAGAAAGCTTTCACAGGATAGTCTGAATCGGAAATTGATCATTTTAACAATTCTATATAATCTGGAAGTGATCTGAATTAGGCTGTTCTGGCATCAGGACTGTCCATTGTGTGGTTGGAATGATGGCTTCCAGAATACTTGTTAGTTCCAGAATTAGAATATTAAACCACAAAATGTTTGGCACGTGCCTGATTTTTTGTATGGTAAATTAGATAGATAGATAGATAGATAGATAGATAGATAGATAGATAGATAGATAGATAGAATCTTTATTGTCATTGTCCCCTTGCAGGAACAACAAAATTGGATGATGACTGTTGAGGGTTTTAATGTCTTACAATATTATATCCTAAATATGTCCTAAAAGTAGAAAAATAGAAAATTCTATAAGGAAAATGGTATGACTTTGATTTTGAAGCCTAAACAGCTGCCTCTTTTTACTTCCCTCCAACTATGTGAACAAAATTGCTGCTATAAATAGCAAGTGATGCATACCAAACTTTCATAGTTTGCTTAAAAACTGGGACATTATATTTAACAATATGCCTTGTAAAATGAAGAAGTCACTTCTCCCCCCTGCATAATAGGGAGAAAACCTGGACAAGCATATACATTCACTTGAAATCCCTGAGAGTCACTTCAAATTTTAGGCTAGAAAACGTGAATGTGAGATGTATTCCTATTTATATGAAAAGCAATAGTGAGGTTGGCATTAATGGCGAAAAATTAATTAATCTATACATAGATGAAAAAATATATTTATGGATATTGGTAGATCTGGGATCTATATGGAGACCTTAAGACTATGAAAGCTCAAGCTCTTAAATTTTATATAGATTTGGAAGTACTGAACTTTTATTTCACATGAAATCAGAATCAAGGCCTTAGAAAAAAATTAGGAATTTCATGATAAATTCATTACATACAATATCTAGAAATGTAAAATACATAGGTGACTTATTTGAAATAACTTTTAAAAACTTAATTTGCTTTTGGATATGCAGGTCAGCTGACCTCTGTTAATTTTACATAAGAGAATGTATTTAGGAAGTCGTCTCATTGCTAGCTGATTCTAGTTGTGGAAATAAAATAAGTAGGGAGTAAAAGTAAAATAATGATTTAACCAGCTCTTCCTTCACAAATGCTAAATTTAAAGAGGAAAAATGATTTGGCATATCTGTCATGTCTGTGAACAGAAAACATGAAATAATTACCGTATTTTTCAGACCATAAGATGCACCTGACCATAAGACGCACCCAGTTTTTAGAGCAGGAAAACAAGAAAA
>JANHFR010001168.1:10642-22085 GCA_032468015.1 Mimophis mahfalensis | reverse complement strand
AGTCCAAGCTCTCCATTTTATCTTCTTGACAAAGCAAAACAACTCAATTTTGAACTGGTATGCCAAATATTTTCAACACTGTTTTAAATTTATTCCACTTTTGTTGTTATTTAGGTAGATCTGCTAACAGGTTTAGCAATTGAAGAAGCCTGTTATGCTCAGGTATGAAATTAAAGTTATCTTTCCTTGATGCCTTACAAAATGCCTCCCCCAGTTATTTTCCATATTTAAATATTAGTAATATGTAGATCATCATCACCCAATATCAAACTATAATAGTTGATAGTTCAGTTTTGATGATGGGGAGTAATGAATATCTGCTTTTCACCTCATGCACCTCACTTTTTGGATGAGAACTTTACTCATTTACTGTTTAGTTGTATATATACTGTTCAATTATATATATATTGCCTACTTGAAATAGGACTTAATTCCAGATTAATATGTACACATTTACAGTGTTAGAGTGCTCATGTTGTAATGAATACCTATTCTCTTGAATCAGTAATGTTCTCAAAAATTAGCCCTTGGCCTAGATAAAGATTCCAGCATTATTTAGAAATTCAGGCTACATAATACAAACATCTTTATGGAGATTCTTGTAATCCAGGTCATGGTTGTGCCAAAGGTGCTTTTTCAAAAAGCAACTGGACTTTGTTTTTCCTTGAAAACATTTCACTTTTCACCCAAGAAGCTTCTTCAGTTCTGCTTCCTCAGTGAATTGAAGAAGCTTCTTGGGTGAGAAAAAACGTCTTCAAGGAAAAGCAAAGTTCAGTTACCTTTTGAAAAAGCACCTTTGGGACAAACATCTGTTTCTCTTTGTACTACTTACCATCCCTCTGAGTTACAGGCCAATTGGTAATCTAGACCTCCATAAGAGTCTTCCTCACCACTCTATTATTTTTCCCTTGAAATTTATCAAATTACTGTAACTATTATGTAATCTGAATAATAACTTGAAATAGATCAGCAAAATTGTGGGTGCCAAGGCAATTCTTATATCCTAAGAATGTCTGGAAGGTTTTTAAGACTTAACAGAAGGTGGGCTTTTTCTTTATTCTTGAGTGCACCATACTAATTCTGTCTTACATGAATTGTAATTGGTTCAGTTGATTACGATGAGCTTATTCACAACTGAAACTGGAAAGAGACACCCCTTTGCTATTCAGTTCTTGCAGGAGTATTTAATTTTCCTGCAAAGACCAGTTTTAAGAAACCACACTTCACATCCTTGTCACAAAATTAATAGTCACATATGTACATTCTTTTTTGAGAGATTCTCAGTTCAGAACGAACAATTGTGAGCCACTACTCACGATTTTTATCCTGTCCCTGATAACCAGCGAAGCTTTGATTATAGAGGAGCATGATTGATTTACAACAGCTGCAAGCATTTTGTAACCATGGCTCAGCTTACACTTTTTCTTATCTGTCTACACACTCATATCTTTGGGTGATGTTTGCATGTAAATGTTAACTAACTAACAAGAACTGAAAAGGATTTTCTTCTTTGTAGACTATCCCAACAAAAGACAGAATTGAAGGTCTTCTTGCTTTTAAAGAGAAAAGACCTCCTCGCTACAAAGGAGAGTAAGAAAAACTTCTTTTAAAATGCAAATGAAATAAAAGACTCCTGGAAGGACTTTTAGCTTACTCTTTGCCTCAGAATGTGGACTACTGCAACTATGGAAGTAAATGTAAATACCCATAGATTGATATTTATAATCTATGCATCCTGAAGGGTTTTCTGTGAAATTGCAAGGTCATTGAATTCTACAGCACTTTATTCCACATCTTTGAATTGTATATCTTATCCATTAAATATATACTTTCCTAAAGAGACTAAACAATGTAGGTGTTCTGCTGTTAGAACAAAATAATTCTACACACCAGACACTGTAGATTATATGGAATAAATTTATCAGTAGGTCAGTAAATGCATTTTTATTCCATCTGAATGTGTAAATTTATGACGTTTCCCAAATCTATGAAAGAACAACTGGGAGTATATTTATATACTCTTCAAACAACTGTACGGCTTGTATAATTGTAAAGAGTTATTCAGCATACTAATTGTGCTATGCTTCCATGATAGGATTTTAACAATAAAACAGAGATTGAAACTTATATATATATATTTGGTTGGGATATATGTTATTTGGTTGGGATATATGATATATATTTTATTATTGTGTGTATACAGGTAGTCGTTGACAGTTCATTTAGTGACCATTCAAAGTTACAACGGCACTGAAAAAATGACTTCTGACTGCTTTTCTCACGACCACTGCAGTATCCCCATGATCACATGATCAAAATTGGTATGCTTGGCAAGTGGTTCGTATTTTTGATGTTGCAGTGTCCTGGGGTCATATGATCATCTTTTGTAGCCGTCCAGTAAGCAAAGTCAATGGGAAAGCCAGAGTCACTTTTAACAACTGTAACAACTGTGGCAAGTAAACTCATAAAATAGGCCAAAACTCACTTAAAAATGGCCTCCTTTAGCAATACATTTTGGGCTCAATTGTGGTCGTAAATTGAGGACTAACTATAGATGCAGACACACCTATACACACACACGCAATCATACATACCCACACAGAAATAACAGGCATTCTAACTAAATCCAAGAATGAATGTAAAATAGAATTAAAACAATAAATGTATAGTTGAAAATACATCAATAAATCCAATTTAACAATAAATCAGATAGCTTTACCCAAATGCTAATCAAAACAGACCCAAGGACATTTTGTCTTATAAACTTGTCCATTTTAATTAAGTGTGTATAGGGATCTTAATAATTAATTAAAAAATAATAACAGGAGGCTGTGCCACCTTACGTTACATGTGTCCAGAAATTGCTCATACAATGTGCTGCAGTTCTTTTGCCTACTAAACAAGGCTCCTCACTGGAAGGCAAATACACTGAAATCTCTACAGAACAAGTGACACTGCCAGCCTAGGTTTCTACACACCTGATGGGTCCAAAAAAGGAGTCGCTAGCACTGTAACATCTGTTTGCTTGGAGTTCTTCCAACTTTAGAAAGCAGCTGCATTCTGCTGAGGAGATAAGAAGCAGCACTGATTTTTTTTTTGTTTTACAGGTAGTCCTCGACTTACAACAGTTCATTTAGTGACCATTTGAAGATACAACAGCACTGAAAAAACCAACTCATTACCATTTTTTCATGTGTAAGACAGTTGCAGCATCCCCATGATCACATGATCAAAACTGAGACGCTTGGCAACTGACTCATATTTATGATGGTCACAGTGTCCTGGAGTCATGTGGTCAGCTTTGGCAACCTTCTGTCAAACAAAGTCAAAGGAAAGCCAGGTTCACTTAACAACGGTTGTTATTCACAACAACTGCAATGATTCATTTAAAAGCTGGCAAAAAAAAAAAGATTGTAAAATGGAACAAAACTCACTTATCACCACCTTGCTTACCAACAGAAATTTTGGGCTTCATTGTGGTTGTAAATTGAAGACTACCTGTATTATAATTTACAGTTTTGGGACGCATACTAGATTTTTTTAAGGCAACCCCTTTTTAAAAAAAAAATAGAAGAGAATGATGAGAGAAGAACTGCATATGTTGCACTTGAGAAAGCTTACTCTTACAGCTAAAATTAACAAAATATCATATGCCTATCTTTGCTTTCTTCAAAGAAATAAAGGATTCTTAGGCTCCTAACTTAATTAAATATATTATATTTAATTCATTCTCTCTGTGTGACCCCCCTCCATCTTAAATAATAGAACCAACATCTTATCTGGATTCATTGTCAGTTTTTTTAATATCATTTGCAAGCATTAAACATATTAATGATGCCCACGTTTTTATTTTCTTTTTGTCTTTGGCTGTTAATCTAAGTTGGATGTTAACCTTTGTATGGGAAACTTACTTTACCCACTATATGACCTAGAATGAGGTTTCATCTATGAATGCAGTGTATATCAGTTTTTTGTTTACGTACTTATTCTGTTACACAGCATTGTCTAGTGTTATGGAAAAACCATATGTAATTTTGCATGTTGCATGTCAGTAATAAGAATGGATCAAAATGAAATAAATATCCTTAAATTCAACATTCCACTTTTTAATTAAAATACTTCAGTGGACTTATCACTATGCTAGCTGACTGACCATTTTATCTATTATAATTTTAGAAAGAAAGAAAAAGCCTCCAAAAATATTAAAATTCCATTTTCATTGTGTAAGAAGTAATGTTTAATAAAGTCATGCATTCAATTAAATATACTTAAGTGTTCAGACATCACTCAGACTAAATACATCTAGCGTGTAAAAATAACAAAAATTATAATAATTGCACATTGAATGTCATTCATCAGAATTGCTTATAAAGGAATACAAAAATATCTACTAAACTGTAATATTTAGTCATTTTGATGCCTTATGTTTTAAAAATTATCTTGAGTCAAAGAAATTATTTATACATATTTCATTTTTCCTTCATAAGAAGAATGTTGCTATTTATTTGCAGTCCTTTTATCTGCAGCCATTTACTTCTGTGCATTAAATATCATGGTATCTTAAGGTGTAATGGATTCCAGGGGAAAGATTATCCACATTAGGGAATTATCATCTGTTTCTTCCTTTTTGTTTAATTTATGTTGTTTAATCATTTGCTAGAAAGAAGGAATAAATTGTCCATTGCCTTACAATTTGTTAAGCTGAAAATTCAGTACATAATCTGTTTGTACTGATTCCATTTGAACCCACCATGTTAATGTCAAAGCAAAGTAATTTCTCAATCTTCTTAAGCTTTTTTGGGGGAAAAAATCAGATGGAAGGGAAAAAATGTTATTCTTAGACCATGTGCAAGTAAAGGGATTTATACTCATTCAGAAAATCCAAACTTATCTCACTTCTAGCTAAAGTGAATATCCAATTAATATATTATTTATAATGCATTTATAATGCTAACTATTTTAGATTAATTATCTCAAGTGGAATCAAAGCATGGATTATGAACTGCTAATATTTCTTAATTGCATTGTTGCAGTGTGATGTGTAGAACATAATCTTTAGAGAACCTGTAGCTTTGAAGCATAGTGGCTTGTCAATACATAATCACTAGGTGAGTTACGCATCTGGATTTACTGCTTGCCATAGTTGCCAAGAAAAAATACTATGGCCTTTTAACTCATTTTGCTATGTTTGCTTGCTTTTTGTTATGAAACTTCAAATAAATAGAAGTGAAATTCACTGTGAGAAAACTAGATTTGCAGCAAGACACCATAAAGATATTTACTATTATTGAAAATAAAGATCCTTGATCTTTTATGGGATTTCCACTCATATTTCAATTTCCTTCCTGTTTATCGAATTTATCTTACTGATATGATGAGCAAAACCATATAAATATATTGTTTATACATCAAATTACAGAAAAAAGTTTGCAAAGGAGATGAGCCATGTTCTGTAGCCAAAACAATCTAAACAAAATCACTATTCCAATGTACATTGGTGCATATAGTTTTAAAAAGGAAAATAAAACCTGAAATAAATATAATGGAAATAAACAAGAAAGAAAAGAGAAAATGAAGTTGCAGAAAGAGAGAAAAGGTAGAAGAAAAATAGAAAATAAAGATACAAAATAGCTTCTACCCTTCTTTACAGTTGAAAGTACAATTACAAATTTGCCTTCATGCTCTAAAACAACACGGCTCTCTTTCTGTAATCTAGCCAGTCTAATTATCAAAGAAGTCAATTTAGCCATCTCAGAAAGTTCTTTCATTTTCACCAACCATTCCTCCCTTGTGGATAATGCTTAATCTTTCCAAGTTCATGTATACAATATACAACAACAAAGTTCCATGACTTTTTTCAAACTGCCTGTCAATTTCAATATATAAGCCTTTGATCACAATTGTTTTATTTTACTGTTACTTTAAAATCCTTTGAATGAATGTGTCTATTTGAATCCATTTTATTTTATTTTTTGCTTTTTTACTTGTCCACCAAGTATGATAAAATGCCCCTTTTTGTTGTTCACAAGGACTCAGGGATTCTTGTTATT
Organism: Mimophis mahfalensis; assembly: GCA_032468015.1. NCBI lineage: Eukaryota > Metazoa > Chordata > Lepidosauria > Squamata > Mimophis > Mimophis mahfalensis. The sequence goes on along the minus strand of JANHFR010001168.1, from coordinate 16,035 downwards.
ATAATGAATTTGGGAAGAAGATTCCAAATTTTGCAATGTTGATATTCAGTTAGCTACCAGATGTTTTTCAGTTTCTTATGAACTTGCTTATTTTGGTTAATTGTACTGAATTCATTTAAGGTATTTGACTTATTTTGGTATTTCCATTTACTAAATGTAGCTACTCAAACTATTTTCCCAGCTGGTTGAGAAGGAAAAAAAAAGATTGAAATGACAAACATAAGTTGGGTGGGAGCCTGGAAGACAGAGAAAGATTCAGCAGTAACACTTTATATCACTGTGTGAAATACTCCTGAAAACTCAATTGTTCCAGTGATGAAACATAGAAGTTGCATAACTTCCTTTCTCTGTGTCTTCATCAACACTTTATCAGCATGTCTTTTGGTTCAAGCATTTCTGTCAATTAACTGTTCCAAAATCATTAAATTTAATTCTAGAGAAGAGAAACTATTCTTGTGCTTTTTGTACCAGCTTATAATTCCCATTGATGAAAGAACAACCCACTTAATTTTTTTAAAAAATGAAGAGATATTTGGAGAATTCCTTGTGGAAGAAGCTGTTGTTGACATCAGAAGTTGTGTCTGAAATGTATAATCCCAATTTTCTATCCCATTAAGTGGAGGTGAGGGGCTCCCCCCCCCCATGCTGATAGACATAGTTTTGCAGAGATGTGCCAGGAGTAGATGGATAATTGTGGACAAAAAATTAAATTAAAGCCGGATGTGGGAAGGACACTGCCACGAGTCTCATTCCTGTTTGATTTCTTCTTCCCTCATTCCTTCTCTTTCTTTTATTAAATATTTTCAGAAGGAGGGGCAGATTTTTTTCCAAGTTAATTGCCAGTTGGTAATGGATACTTTTAGAGGGTGGCATCATGTGAGAAAGGCTAAGCTTTATTTCTCTATTGTCTATCTAAAAGCAACAACAAGAAATGAGAAATGGCAAGCTGGATTTGAACGAATCTTATCTGTTTGTGTCCAAATTCAAGAAGTTGGCAGGTCCCAAACTGCCCTCTGCTTTGTGTTACTGATATCTATGTTCCACGCAAACACACAAAGAGACTCACACATGAATGACTGTTGTGCAGGTAGGAAAGAAAAAGGAATGCATTTGCTATATATGTGCTGTAAGCTACCCTGAGTCTTCGGAGAAGAGCGGCATATAAATAGAAATATTTTTTTAAAAATAAAAAATTAAAGATTCAGATTATAACAGCAGCCATTTGCTGTTTTCTTACCTGTTGTATAACTATTTTGATATTCTATTTTTCTTTGCATTATATGCCCCATGTCATCCATCTTCTGCATAGTTCTGAATAAATTCCTCCTGATTATCCTACATATATCATTACTTAGTTTTTAAGACAGTTGAACTAAGAACCTGACACATTGAGCAAATTGAGGTATTCTGCAAGGGAGATTCAATTATTAATTGCTGGCTCATTGTATTTATCACATATGTATTTTATCACTATACTGTATTACATTCCATCTGTTTTATCCTGGAACCAGATTATGCATTTTATTTTTCTTTTATTGATGTTGCAAGGCTAATCAATAAACTATTCTAAATAGCTTCATTCTCATTCAATATCAGTTTTATCAGCTGAGTGTTTCTGAAAAATTTGGGGCATGTGGAACCCACATTCTTTTTTTCAAGAATTTTGCAAACTGAATTATACCATACTTTTCTGTTAAATCCAGTCAGCATCTGGTAGAAAGAAGCCTGATTACATTTTCCTGCATTAATCACAAGTTCAAAAATTACAAAACAATTGTGTAGAGAAAATTATGGATGCGCTCTGAAAATTAAGCTTTCTTTTGGTAGGCGAAAATGCAAATACAGATCAATTTCTTCAGCTTATTAATGGTTTCAATTAGAAAAGTCTAAATTTTTAGGGAAAGTGTGGAGGATGGGTGGGAGTCCTATTATCCTATTTACATAGTGGAAATAATATGAGTAATAAAGTATGGTTTTGTACAGAACAGGCAGATTTAAAACTTGTGAGATCTACATTATTTTTCTAGAACAGCAGTGTCTACCACTTGCAAAGCAGTATATTGAGAAGAGAACAGATTATACATTCAGACCACTGAGCATCTAGCCAACAATTTATTTTCCATACTACGAGTAAACTAACCTCAAAATCTTTTCAGACCAGCGCTCGCCTATTTGTCATTTTTTTCAGCTCTTTAAAAAATACATTTTATTAAAGATTTTAAAAAGTAAGATAACTGATACAAACTAATATAAAAGAAAAAAAGAAACCAAAAAGGAAAAGTTAAAAGTGCAGGAAAGGGAAAAGTATAAAAGAAAAATACTGTAAAAAAGAAAGAAAAAAAGATATGAAGTAGCTTTTGATCTTCTTTACAACAGTTATGAATACAATTAGAAATTTGCTCTTACTTTATGGTTACAACATAACCCACTTGTTTCCTGATTAAATATATCCTATCTAATCATCAAACCCATAAATCATATGCTCACCTTTTTTGTTTCATGCAAAAAGTCTATAAAGGATTTCAATAAACTTAAATATTAGATTTTTTTTTTCTGATCAAAGAAAATATAGCCATCTCAGGCAGGTTCTGTCATTCTCACCAACCATTTTCCATTGTGAATAGAGTCAAATTTTTCCATCATTGTGCATGCAATAATTTGCTGTAGTCACCCTAACAAAGTTAGGCAAGTTCGAATCTCACCAGGCTCAAGGTTGACTCAGCCTTCCATCCTTCGGAGGTAGGTAAATTGAGGACCCAGATTGTTGGGGGCAATAAGCTGACTTTGTAAAATGCCGCTTTGGGGGGAAGGAAAGCCTAATAAGCAGACACATACATAAGAATGAAGGCTATTGCTAAGCACATTGAATTGTGCTTCTAGAGATTGTAAGCCGCCCTTAGTCTCCGGAGAGGGACGGCATATAAATCGGATTTTTTTAAAAAAAGTTCCATAACTTTTTCTCAACTGTTTTTCCATCAGTCACAAAAGAAAAGCCTTTGGTTCTTTAAACTCTTTTTCCATCTCTGCAGTCTAATTTTAATAAATTGGATAAAAAGTTAGAAATATTTATTATAAATTATAGAAGGTTTTCCAATATTACTGTAAATCTACCTATACCTGGTTTAGCAGAGTTTCCTTATAATGCAAATCTATATTCTGCCTTTATTCCCAGCGAGTTCATTTCAGCTTCCTTTTTTACTATAAGAGAGCTAGCTGGAACTTCTAGGATGTATCTGGAGTATGCCAAGTGGAAAAATTACTGGTTTCAGTGGGAATTTAGTCACTTAACAACCATGTTCCGGATTTCATAGTAGAATGGATGCCATCAGTAGGTAAAGATACTTCTATGTATGTGCTATCTACTATCTATAATAGTTTTAAGTGCATGTGGTTCTTTTACAACCCATGGCTTTCTTTGTTCTTCCTAATTAGGTCTAAAGAAGTATTTGTGCAAAGAGTTAAAATTATTTGGTGCTGCAAAATCCTTTTTATTATAATTAGAGCATGCTTGCCTGAATGATTTCGCAAATATTTTTTTCAGTAATACTGGTAGGAGATTAAGTAACAGCTTCTTGCTAATGTTATTGCTCAAGAACTTCAAACACCATTGTTCTGCGCTGAGATTTGATGTGCCATGCATTCTTTTGGCTGTCTTTGTTCCTCTGACCTTTATACTTCTTTGGCAAATAAAGCAATTGTGTGCAATAGTGTATGTGTGTGCACAAGTATCTATGTGGTTTCTCTCGTACAAATGCCAGGAACCATTTGAAGTCTTTATTGATTTCCAGCTTTAAAAAGCAAAGTTCCCAGTGGACAATGTGGCTATGGTTACATTTATTACGGCAGAACGTAAGAACTTGAAAGCTGCTTCTTAAAGGTTGAAGGCAGTTTTGTCTTCCTTCATCTCATCAAGCTTAATTATTGGCATGAAGTCCCAGTTGGCAAGAAGAGCACGTCACACGGATCCATTTCTGTCTTAGGAAAGGTCAGCATATGGCACAAACACTTTGTCTGTATTATGTAGCCTTGTACTCTGATCACATAACACATGTTTTAGAAAGCATTATGCAATGTTATGCTCCTGACTAATACTGCTTGCACAAGAAGTTTTTCATTAGCCTGAATGTTTATATCCTGGGAATGATTAACTTTGTGACATAATTCTCATCACATAAATATGAAAGTCTCAAACTTTTCAAATTCACGTTTCAAAAATGAAGCCTTTTCTTCTTGGTAATGTAGTTCAGCTTCAAAGTTCAGAAAAGAGCTTTTTGTTTGGTAAAGGGCATAGATGATTTATTTTTGGACTGTGAAGTATTACAGATGATTAATTTTGGAAATAGTGACAATCATACAAGTGTAACTCATTTTCTCTAAATAGTCAGATGTCTTTCTTCAACAATCAAGCTTAACTATTATTTTCTGGCCATTACTATTCTTATAATTTTCCCAATGATCTTATTTGTTCTTGCTTTTTATTAATCCAGTTGAAGATGCTAAGCATTTACTTATTTAGGAATTTGCTGTGTTTTAATCTTGAGCTTTTCTTTGGATCAGGATAATACATTGGATATCTCCTCTTATTTTAATCCCAGAGCACTCCCCCCCCCCCTACTTTAGATGGGTCCTGTGTCATACAAGAATCTCCTCAATGAAACAGACTTGGATCTATCTATCTATCCCATGCCTTCTTTGAACTTCTTTATAGCATACCGCTCATGTTCTCAGTGACTTCAAGCCCAATATCTGCAGAATTGCTTCCTCTCAACCCAATCAGTATACTAAGCTACCCTATTTCTCCGAAAACATGACTCACCTTAACAATAAGCCCAACCCTAATTTTTGGGGGATGGGCCTAATATTACCCCTACCAGTGGTGGGATTCAAATTTTTTTACTACTGGTTCTGTGGGTGTGGCTTAGTGGTGTGGCTATGCTGTCAGCCAATCAGAGGTGGTATTTGCTGGTGTCAGCCAATTAGAGGTGGTTCTCCGGACCAGTCAAAATTATCGCTACCGGTTCTCTGGAACCTGTTGGAACTGGCTGAATACCATCTCTGACCCCTACCCCAAAAATAAGCCCAGGGGGATGGACATGGCCAGCACAAGGGGCAGTGTGTATGCAGGGGACGGGGAAGGTAACTGTCTGGCTGCAGCTGTAGCCTGCTGCCCCCTTGGGACAGCGCAAATACTGTTTTTGCCCTTCTATTTCTAGATGCAGTGCTTCTGCTTGTTGGGCTGCGGCCAGTTGCTTTGCTTTTTCTCTCTTTTTGGGAGACTCGCGGGAGGCTTTTTGGCAATTGGGAGGAAAATGGGGAGCGAGATTTTGCTGCCTGTCATCCAAGCTCAACACAGACTGAGGGAAGGATGGCAGGCAGCAAAATTCCCCCTCCCC
>JANHFR010001165.1:120849-132214 GCA_032468015.1 Mimophis mahfalensis | reverse complement strand
CATACCTGGCAGGGGTGTGGCACGCAGTAGGCAAAAGGTGTTGGCAAGTACATACCGGTAACCATGGCAGCAGGAGAGGAAACATACCTGTTGCGTAGGTGGCTTTTGTTTTGTTTCTTTTATTTATTTGTACCCCACCTTGGTTATTTGTACAAATAATTAAGGCGGTGAATATACCCAACACACCCTCGTGCACCTCTTTCCCCCACAACAACCTTGTGGGGCGGGTGGGACTTATAGAGGGTCACCCAGCCAGATTTTATGCAGCACTAGAACTCACCATCTCCTAGAGATTGATACAAAAGTCATTCATCCACCTTTCATGGCCAAGATGGGACTAGAACTTACCATGTCCTGGTGATTGGCCCAAAGTCACCCAACCAGCTTTCATGGCTAGGGCGGGACTAGAACTCACTGTCACCTGGTGATTGGCCCAAAGTCACCCAGCCGGCTTTCATGGCCAGTGCTGGACTAGAACTCACAATCTTCCACTTTCTACCTTGGTTTCTCAGCCATTAGATCAACACAGTTGTGCAAGATGGCCACCCCAGCCTTATTATTTCCAATAAAAGCGTGTTCTACCATTTCGCAGCCCACCTTCCACGGCCAAATCCGTGGCCATCCCAGGACAAGACTCGAGCCTGGAGCTCACCTGCAAAGGGGAGGGAACCAGCCGGACTGTAACTCCCAGCACCAACGCAGCGTCTTCGATCGGTTCCGTCCGTCAGAACAAGCCCAGGGCCACCATCCTGGGGTCAGGTATGAACAGAGGAAATTTCCTACCCCAGTCTCAAATTTGGGAGAGAAAGATTCACAATGGAAAGGGATTGAGGCACTTACAACAGGGACGCGGTGGCTCAGTGGCTAAGACGCTGAGCTTGTCGATCAGAAAGGTCAGCAATTCAGAGGTTCGAATCCCGAGCGCTGCATAGGGTGAGCTCCCGTTTCTTGTCCCAGCTTCTGCCAACCTAGCAGTTCGAAAGCATGTCAAAATGCAAGAAGAAAAATAGGGACCATCTTTGGTGGGAAGGGAACAGCATTCCGTGCGCCTTCGGCATTTAGTCATGCCGGCCACATGACCACGGAGACGTCTTCGGGCAGCGCTGGCTCTTCGGCTTGGAAACGGAGATGAGCACCGCCCCCTAGAGTCGGGAACGACTAGCACATATGTGCGAGGGGAACCTTTCCCCTCCCCACAAATGCAAAAATGCGATCTAAACTTTTAATAGCCTTGCTTTAGACTTTAGACCATTTAGGTTCCTTATTTCACTTGATGAAAGATGGTCAGCTCGGCAGCTGAATTCTGATTATTATTATTTTTTCCTTTCCAGGGGTTTTGGAAGAACCGGACCAGAACTTATCAAGTCCAGAAGAAGTGTTTCATTCCGGACACTCGCGAAATTCAAGCTACGCCAGCCAGCAGTCCAAAATCTCTGGTCAGTGTCCATCCTGCCGAGAGCTGAGTTTTCATGAGCTGAGCGGAGTGCTGCTCCAATTTCTAACGGTCTTTTCTCTGGGCAGAACCAGACCTAAAACAAAAAGATAAAATGATAACAGATGTAAGTTTTTAAAATGTGATTAGGGAAAGGGAAGTAGATAAGTAAAATATATGGTTTGGTAGAATGGAAGAAGAAGCGATGTTGATCTATAGTTTGGCAGTGTATAGGAGACTATAGGAATGCTGTGGGTTGCAATGTAATATATGAGAATATGTATGCACTGTCGTGAATTTAGTATTGAGGTGTACTGGTAAACGATAAAATTTGCAACAGAAATTAATTTTTAAAAAGAAAAGGTATGCCTCCATCTCCTGCTAAGGGTCTTCAGAGGTTCTCCTGGTGGGCCATGTTGGGAACAAAATGCCGGATTCATTATAAACGTTATTCTCGTTTGCAGGATACAGCACCGAGCACTCCCGATCCTCCAGCCTGTCTGACCTGACGCACCGCCGGAACACGTCAACCAGCAGCAGCGCCTCCGGAGGTCTCAGCATGACGGTCGAATGCCCGGAGGGCGAACAGGAGCACCGGTTGGAGAAACCACCGAGACCCCCCAGGCCAAACCTTTTATCGGACAGATCTTCTCGGTAAGCGCATTGAGACGGCATGACTGGGAACATCTTAAAATAAATCCGGCACTAAGGTCATTTCGTTGCAAACGTTGGGGGTTCGTCGCCTTTCTCCCTCCCCCTATTTTTTTTTTCCTATCATGTCTTTTGTTCACTTCTTTTCCTGCAGAAGGAAAAAGGATTCTGTAGAAAGCCATCCCACCTGGGTGGACGACACCCGGATCGACGCAGGTGACATTGTGGAGAAGATCATGCAGAGCCAAGATTTCACCAACGTCAGCAACACTGAAGGTGAGATGTTTCGCCTCCTAAAGAAACTTCACCCCTCGTGCAGCCTTCCAACTTCACCCCCTGGAGCCTGCCTTGAACTTCATCTCCCAGAATTCCTAAGCCTTACTGGACAGGATTCTGGGATTGAGAGCTCAAAGCCCTGTGGCAGGTGCTCGTTGGTCAGGCGCGAGCATCCGGAGCCAATTGTAAGTAGCTGAAGAAAGCAACTTTATCGTTTTCTGCCTGAGTTACAAAAATCTTTCCAGGCTGGAAATGACCAGTTTGATAGCTCTGGAGCAAGTTCAAGCTTATGCCTTTTGCAGCTGTGCAAGGATTCCAAGCTAGGACCCTGTTTGACTCCTCCTTCCAGCCAAGCTGGCATTTTTCCTAACATCTTGTAAGCAAGGCTAAAATATTTCCCTCCTGGATATCTCTGCCATTCAGCCCTCTTCCTTTTTGTCTTCCAGATAGTAACCTGAGGCTGTTTGTGAGCCGCGATGGCACAACTACGCTAAGCGGGATTCAGCTAGCAAACAGGTACGGTCCTGCAACAGTCACTTTTCGAGGCTTGGGGTTGAAGCCTCGTTTCTAGGAGGGATGCAGGATTTTCTAAGTCGACCTTTGCACACCTAGAGCTTCAAATGGGTCTACGTTTCTTAGTTTAAATCAAAATCTCTCCCTTTTGTTCTTTTAAACCACACCTTCTTCTATCACAGTGTCTTTCTCGTGCCTTTTTTCTCCTGCAGAGTCTCGTCTGGAGTTTACGAGCCAGTGGTCATCGAAACCCATTAAATGTGAACTAGATGGGTACCCCAAATGGAAACCTGTCTCTGCAGTTAGGGTGGGTGGTCCTTTCCTCCCCACCCCACCCCGTTTTTTTCTTTCTCCCTTTCTTTTTAATCCTCTCTGCACATAACATTCCGGGCAGGACTTCTCAAATTATTATTATTATTATTATTATTTGGAATCCAAACACTCCTCACCTGCCCAGAGGTACTTCATAAACAGGCACTTTATGGTGGGGTCTGGGAAGGTAACGTCGACGATATTCGGAAGGACGGGATCGACCGTCCTGCCACGTGCAACGGCTCCCGCAGAGGGACAGCAACTCGGGATGGTTCTTGTGCCGAGCGCCACGGTTTCGGCGGGCGCGGTTTGATCGATCCTTTCTCCACCACCTCGTTTACACCGCTGTGAACGCTTCCCTCTCGCTCTCCCATCCAAGAATGTCTCAAGTTGGAAACGTTGCTCATCACGACCGTCGCGAGGATTCCACGGGTGGCTCATCTGCAACTCCTCTCTCGCATTTATCCCTGCACGGGCCGATGCTCAAGGAACGAAGGCCTAGTTACGTCACCGCTTTGGACCGGAAGTCCTCCCCATGCTCTGCCTTTCATAGGAAACCGCTGGTGTGTTTTTGGCCTTCCCAAAACGTCTTTCGAGCCTCCATGAGCCGTGCTTTCCAGATGCTGAGTGCAATTCAGCTTCTAGCTGGAAGTCCTCCTTCTCCTGCGGGACAAGGAAGGGGGATGACCTTGGCGAGCCAACTAGCAAGGCTTCTCTTGAAGAATCTCAGACGGGCCCAGGAGAAAGCTGGGGAACTGCTCTTGACTTTTTCATTGTTATTATTATTTTTTTAAATGAGTTGTTTTGGGTAATGCACATTCACTGCTGCCAGGTGAGGGGTGGAAGTACAGTAGAAAAATATTCCGTATCGGTTCCAACACCATCGCCTTCTAGACATAAAACGCGTTGGGTTGGGATTCTCCTCGGTTGGGTTTGGAGTTGAAAGAGAGGCCTTGAGCATGGAGAAGGTACCCAGGGCCTCCTTTCCTTCCCACCCAAGCATGGTGGAGAAGGTACCATCGCCACATGCCAGCCCCTCGCTTTCCCATAGAGCACGTGGAGTCTGAGCCGAACCCAAACTCCATGAGCAATGAAATGAGGAAGGTAGCATCGTTGGGCACCCCTCAACTGTACGTCAACTAGGTTCTACTCCGTTGGGAAGGTGTTGGAGGGAGCTCCCATCGGGTGGATGCTTGATTGCCCTCTCCATCCACATGTTGAGATTGATGTAGGAAACACGGCAAGTTTTAAGGCTCGGTGCAGAAGCAGTGAAGCTGTGAGCTAGTTTTCCCCCATGTGCTGACGTTAAGTCTTCTGCAAGCTACATCTAGAAGGCTCGGAGCTTGGTTCCTGTGCATTTTCACCCTACACACAGCAGTGATGGCAACCCTTTTTGCTGGAAAACCGAAAACCAGCTGGCCAGTGTGCACATGCCTGTTTTGGGGCTGTTCTCCGGGGGTTTTGGGAGCCAAAAACACCTGGAAAGTGGCTTGAAAATGGCCCAGAAAACAGCCCCAAAAATGGCCTGTGGTTTTTTGCCAAATTTCAGGCCATTTTCCGGTGCTCCAGTGCCCGCAAACACCAGCTGTCTGGCGTGCATGAAAGAGCAGCTGGCAACAGCACATGTGCCCACTGAGAGGCTCCGCGCATCACCAGTTCTCCATCACAGGCATAGGGTATCCCTCCCACCCATCGCCTGTTTTTGAGGGTTGGAGGTGGGAGAGACTCAGATTTTCCCCATTTCAAGAAAAGTAGCTTGGCCTCGGTGTAGGCATCGATTGTGAGCACGCACACACACATGGTTTAGTAATGGCTAGGGGTGTCATCTCCCCTACGTGCCTTTAGACTACCGACTGCGCTCTAAAACGAAGAGTGTGCAAATGGGATTCAGAACAGGATCGGGAATTGGGGAGACAGGCAGATGGACAGCACAGGCCAGGCCTGTGGTCCCTTGAGTAGTAGCAAGGTAGTGGGGGAAGGGGAGAATCGGCCAAGTTGGGTTCTCCCCCCAACCACTGACCAGAACGTTCCTCTCCTATCTCAGCTGAGCTTGCCAAGGGTTGTAAGAGTTGAAGACTCCCAACTCAGCTCAAGCAGATCAGAGAGCCTCGGGGACCATCCCAGATTGACCCTAATCTTCAGCAAAAAGGTGAAACTTGGGATAGGTCTAGAATCTCCAGGAAAACTCCATCTGCAAGTTGGTGGCCTTGTGATACCCTTGCACCACCGTGTTAGAAGAAGTTCTCTGGAGCTTTTCTATAACGGCCACCACGATTCACGTGTGTTTGCTAAGAAGGACCTGGTGAATTGGAAGAAGCCAAAGCTTCTTGAGATGACCTCCATTGGTCTCCAGTCCCACCAAGAATGGGCAAGCCAGTAGATATGTGTTCTTTTTTTTCCCCCCCTGGTGGGCTAATTCTGCTATTTAAGATACTGGTCACACCTAGCCCAAGCACTATCTGAGACAACTAACCTAGAGATGCCATTTGGAAAATGGTTGGTTTTAATTGGACCTTCTTACACCACGGTTGACCCTCTTTTCTCCTCCCCTTTTGATTTTTTGGGAAATGTATTGATTTTTGTTGTCGTCGTTGATCAACCCAGCAGGCTGGTGTACGTTGCGAATTTGGGAGGGGGTTTAAATCATTCATTGCATTTAATTATGTCTAACTTGAGCAGGGAGAGGGAGGAAAGCAACGAGAGTTTTGGTTTCTCTTAAGTTTCTCGCTCGTTGTGTTCCTTCCAACTTTTGGGGAGTTTTTGATGCTCGCCCATCCAACTGGGATCAAAGAACCAAGATACGGCGAAACATCGGAATGGCACCCCAACCTGAGCCGTGAAGCCAGCCTTCATGGAAGAGAGCACAGCTGGTTTTTGTTCTCCTTCCACGCCCGGTGCCAAATCCATAGACTTGTTTTGGGCTTGGTTGGTTCTGCATCGGGGGAAAAAAAACCAGAACCTCCTCTTAGGTCTTTTGAGCAAAAGTTCTCAAGGGGTGAGCTGTTTCTGGAGGGGTGACCAAACACACCCTCCAATTTTGCAAAAAAAGAAAAGCAATGGAATTCATTTCCAATGAAGAATTTTACAACATCGTTGCAAGCCAAGCTTCTTTCCATCTTGGTGCAAAACTAGCATGCTTCTTAGTTTCCCCCAGTGCCTGCTCTAATCACTTTGGAAAATGTATTCCCCAGTTTCCTGATTAATACCTTTTTTTTTTTAATAGTTTGGGTCTCCGCGATGACCCACGCTCAAATGGCTTGTTTGCTTTTTGCTTTTTTTTTTATGATGCTTTCCTTCTGCCGTTAAATCTTCCCCTTTGGAAAAACATAAAAAGTTTTAAAAGGAAAAAAAAAACCTTGATCGAGGCAGCTGGGCTGCATTCAGGTTGACCTCTGGAAGGTGTTTCCTCCCATCCCTCTTAAGGTACGGATCAGGACGCCCCCTCCTGGCGAGGGGATCCACTGGAGAGCAGATCTCCAAGTGATCTCAGGAGCTGTTAGAAGAAAATGCCATTTCCCTGTAAGCAGCCTTGAAAGTTGGCTCCTCTTGGCTCCGTAGACGGAGCTGGTCTGTTAAGATGCACAATAAGTTCTCTGGCACCCAAACTTTGTGGCTGTCCAGTTCTTCCCCCTCCAAATAAATCTGATTTTTTCCCACCTAAGCCAACTTCAAAGCTGCATAACTTTTCCCTCACCAGCTTTTAAGGACAAAGATCCTTTTGCCCTGACTCCCAAAATCAAACGGACTCGGAATGTAAAAGAAAGAAATTCTAAATTCTTCACCGTGCTTTAAGAAGTGATGTTTTAGTTTGCCGTTGCTTTTTAAGCCCATATTTTTCAGGGGGTTAAGAGAGTGAGAAGAGAAGAGATCGCGTTTTATTTTCTTGGAAAGCGAATGAAACTTTTTAGAAATTCAAAAGGCACACGCGATTTATATTCAGATATTTCTATAGCAGGAAAGATATTTTTGGAAGAGAGAAAAGGGAAAATTAAAAAACAAGGACTATGCAAAATTTTTAAGGTAGAGAATTGCCAGAAGAGATAGTTTTGATGTGAACTTTGAAATCTGAAAAGTAGAATTAAAACTGAAATCCTTAAAAAGCATTTATAGAAAAGATTTTTTTTACTTTTTTTTTCCCCTTACACCCACCCCTGCTGCTCCATTTCCAAATATATTTTCGAAAAGCGTTGGGCGAGAGAAGAATCAGACGTAGATCTGTATATTCCCCAGTTTTAACTCGTTCTAGTATTTATCATTTTTGTATTGAATGCTGTGCTGTCTTTGATTCAAAGAGTCTTGTTTTGTATTCTCCGTTACCTGGTTCCTGATGTAGAGAAGCCACAGTTATAAAAAGAAGAAAAATCACTATAAAATCAAATGTCATAACGGTTTTGGGGCGGGAAATAAAGATTGGGTTTTCTTTGGTACATCACAATGAGCGTCGGTGCTGTTCTTTTTGTTTCTTGCTGACAAAACACACACACACACACCTGCTCTCAAATCCTGGAGATTAAATGGATGCAATCAACAAGTTTGTTTTCTTGACGTTGATGTAGCTGCTTGGAGTTGCCTCGAACCACAAAATGGACAGCATCTAAATTTCAGAAATAAATCTAGAAATGTTTTGCCGTTGCCATCTTTTCGGTATGTTTTGTTTACTTAACAATACAATACAATAATCTTTATTGTCATCGTTCTATACAGAACAACAAAATTGAAAAATCTACATCAATTTTGCAAACCTAACAAAAAACTGTACAAGAATACGTGTCAACATACTACCCTCCCCACATATACACATTTAACCCCTAAAAAGCTCTAAAACTCTTAAAAATAAGTACAGAAACTGAATTCAAAGCCAAAACCACTCTTGGATAGAAGCTATTTCTCAATACACCCAATTATTCTCTCCACAGTCTTTACAATCCTAGACAGCATTGTTCTTTCCCTGGCTGTACAGCTCCCAAACCACACACAGAGACCATAGGTTAACACACACTATGCTACAGTGGTAAAATGCCAACAACAGGTCCTTTGAGAGATTATTCTTCGTGAGAATTCTCAAGAAGTGTAACCTCTGCTGTGCTTTCTTCATCAACTCTTCGGTGTTTGCTCCCCATGTCAGATCATCTCTCAACTCCATTCCCAGAAATCGAAACACCGAGACCTGTTCCACACAATTCCCTTCAATAAGTGGCTGAATGTTCAATTTGCAACCTGATCGCTCCTGGTGGGTAACCCATCCACTGATGGATCCCATCCACTTCTAAATATTCTTTTTTTTTCATCATCATTTTGCATAATCCACTGGGATTAATACCAAGTTCCTTGCCCCCCAAAAGATTGACAGGCCTACTGATTCAAAACATCGGCTGGCTATTTCAATTTATGTGCAGGGTGCTAAATTAGGGAAGGCTGCCCTAGCCCCTTTTGAGAATTGCGAGCAAGTAACCCAACTAAGAAATCAGAATTAAAGCAAAGATAAATAATGGAAAACTGCAGTCATTCCGTTGTGAATTGCCCGATTAAAATGGAAGGCCTGTTCTCATGGAAATATCTCCATGAAATGGAAACACAGCCCTGCAAAATTAAAAGCAAAACCCATCCATCGAGCTATAAAGCAGAAATGTCTTCAAATATAAGCTTTTTTTAAAAGGGATCTGGGTAGATCAACCACGGCAAACTGAAGATACAGTAGGTGGATCAAATTCCAGAATTCTGGGAGTTGTGAAACTTAGATATTTGACCCAGGGCAAAAGGAATCGGATAACTTTACGTCTATGGCCCAGAACAGGGAAAATAACTGAAAGTAACATTTTGATTGGAATTCTGTGTCCAATGTGTGAACCATAAAAATATATATTCAAGAAAAGCGAAGGTAACTAGATTTTTTTTTTTAAATTGCAATGGTTAGATGTTTGCCCAAATGAACCTTTGAGGCCCGAATTTCCAAAAATGCAAAATTTGGAAATTTCCAAAAATCCAAATGAGATGACGGTGCAATGCAAGATTATCTGAATGCACTCCCCAAATTTCAGTGCACCCCCCCCCCCCCCCGGCTGGAAAAAAGGGGAAACTTAAGAATCCATATTAAAATAGCAACTGATCCTTTGACTACACTTACCTCTAAGCACTGTGGAAAACTTCTATTTTGCTATCATTTTTATATATTATATCATGTAATTATATCAGCCCGAATCACTTAACAATGGGGTTACTCACTTATCAATGGCAGGGGATTCACTTTAAAATGGGGGCAAGAAAAGTTGTACAATGGGGCAAAAGTCACTTAACACATGTCTTACTTAACGGACACTTTGGAGCTAAATGTATTTATTTATTTATTTTATTAATTGAATTTATTTGCCGCCCTTCTCCCGAAGGACTTGGGGTGGCTTACAACATATTAAAAACACGAAATATAAATATTAAAAATAAATCAATTTAAATTCAATCAGTCATTAAAATTTAAACAAACAATTAAAACCCCTTTAAAATCAATATCCATCAGGCAACTTATTGTCATAAGTTGAGGACTATTAAGTTAGGCAGCAGCACACACAAAAATTGTGACCTTCATCCACTAAATATGCAGAAAGTTGGAAAAAACAGCATTGAATTTCCCCCATGGTTTTCTCTGAACAGCTCCCCACCCCCGCAACCCCCCCCAAAAAATTAAAATTAAAAAAAAATATGAAAGCAAGCCCGTAATCATCCCTGATCGCTTCAGTCTTCACTATTGAATAAGTCTTCGATTGCCCGAGGAATTTTATCTCAACGTTTCAGGAAGTCCAAAGTGGCTCCATGGGTGCCGCTCTAGCACTTTTCTCTGGGCTGAACTCTACTGTCCGTGGGAACTTTCGCACGCCCTCCCCGCTCCTGATTGGCCAGCGTGGCCGGAAGTAGGTCATGCAGACTCAGATGGCAGAGTAAAGTTGCAGAAAAGCAGACTGGCAGATTGCAATGGTGAGGGTCGCTCTTTCCCCCTTTTTTTCTTCGGTTTTGCAAAGGGGGTAACAGTTTCCCTTTCTGTTTTTTTTCCCCTTTTTCTTTTGGTTGCTCTCTTTTGCAAAACAATTGCAAAAGGCCCCGGAAGGAGGAGAAAGTGAGAAGGCGTAGTGTTTTTTGTGTTAAAACGCGCGGCTTGTTTCTTGATATTATTTTATTTTTTTAAGATGGAGTTGCCCTGTTGTTTCGATTTGGCTACACTGTCTCCAGTGCTTTCGGAGCGCAAAAAGGTTGCAAAAAAAAAAACACGCTTTGCAGGGTGGCGAGGTTTATTTTTATCGTGTGCGTTTTGTTGATTTGCTTTGAGAAAAGCAACCGCGGAGAAATTTGAAGCAATGAGCTATAGTTTGTAGAAAAAGAAAAAAAAATAGACTTTCTTGCTCTGCCCCTCCCCTCCAATTTTATTTTATTTTTTAAAAAATGAGTCCTGTTTATTGAATGGAACTTCCTTTTCTATTTTGGAATGAAATAAAAAATTTCCTCTGCTTCAGTGTGGGTGTTTTGTGTTGTTTTCAGGCCACGGTGAGTGACCAATTCGTTGGCTACGGCTTGGTGGCCTTCAGCTTGGTTCTCTTCGCCTACTACACCGTCTGGATAATCGTCCTGGTAGGTCCTGAGTTTTCTCCAGCATTTGATTGAGTGTGTGCCGTCAAGTGTTTGTTGTTGTTTTCCTCCTAATAACAAATTGATTAATGGATTTATCTCCATCATGATCTATCCCTTGCGCATTCTTTCACGTCTCCCCACAATGGTCCCATCACCACTGGAATGAAATCCATTCACCTTCAAGGGCTCCTTCTCTTTTTTTCCTCTTTCCTTCCAATTTTCCATGTGTTGGCATGCTTTCCAAGCAACCTCAAGTTTACTGTGTGGATGGATGGATGGATGGATGATAGATAGATAGTAGATAGGGAGGGAGAGAGAGAGAGAGAAATATGATGATAGATACTGTAGATAGATAATAGACAGATAGATAGATAGATAGATAGATAGATAGATAGATAGATAGATAGATAGATGGATGAAAATTATAGCTCGGGTTTTAGATTTTGGCAGTGGATTGGTCTCCAAACCTGTTTCAATTTAGTTTCTGAACATTTCGCGCAATGATACACATGACTCATTTAATATAGGTTTATTTTATTTTATTGTTTTATTCTTTAATAAACACAT
>JANHFR010001165.1:88926-110606 GCA_032468015.1 Mimophis mahfalensis | reverse complement strand
AAAATGCTTAATTCGACCCCCCCCCCCCCCCCGCCTCTCCCATTTCAATCCTAAACCTCAATAGAAGGGGCCGCGGACCGGCGCGACACAATTGAAAGAGCGCGCGGGCGGGCGGGCGCGCACACCCTCGTGCGAATCGCGGGTGTCAAGAATACGCAGCGCGCTTGCGCCTCAAAGACAGCGCAACCAGATTTCCCCCCACCCACTTAAGCACCACGTGACCGAGCCCCGCCCCAGCACCGGATCTGTGAAGTAGCCCGGAGTTTGTTCAGTTTCTTTCTCGTGCGGTCGCGTACTGGGTTTCTGTACAAAACGAATCAAAACAAACACAAACACACATACACACACACAAAAATCGGGCAAGCGGCAAACCGGGAGGGGGAGGGGGGAAAGGAGGGATCACGCGCACGCGCGCAACCACCTCGCGCGTAAAAGTATTGCGAGGCGGGGGCGCGAGGACTCGGGGGCGCGCGTCATGCCAAAGCCCAGGCACATCACACGGGTGTAGGTGTGAGGGGCACGCTCCCTTCCGCTCCACCGCCGACCGTCAACCGAGTCCCCCCAGTCCCTCACAGGCAAGCTGGAGGGGCGGGGCGGAGTCGATCTGCCCAGTGGCGCCGCTTTCGCCGCCACTACCATTGCCGTCGCTGATTAACGGCCGCCCCGCCTCTGCTCCTCCGCTGGCCCCCCCTCCCTGCCTCTCTGTTCCCTCCCCTTCCCGCCGTCGTTGCTCGCTGCCGCCGCTACCAGCGCCGCCTGAACTGAAGCGAACTCCAGAGCGAACTGAAGAGGCGGCGGCAGGAGGAGGAGGAGGAGGAGGTGAAGGCACCACGGCGGCGGCAGCGGCGGGGCTGAGAGTCGTCAGCCTCAAGCAAACGGCAGAAGCGGGAGGGGAGGGAGGCGAGGCGGCGCGGGAGACGAGGCGGAACTGCCACCAGCAGCAGCGGCAGCGGTGGAAACAACAACAACGGAAACACCGCCGGTGGCCGGGAACAGCCTTACAATACGCGGCGGCAGCAGCAGCAGCAGCAGCAGCAGCAGCAGCAGCGGGGACTCCTCGGGAAACGGCCAAGTCCGCCGCCCCTTTGCCTGCCTCCCCGCCTCCCTCCCCGCCGCGGAGACAGACCAGGGGGCAGCAGCGCCGAGAAAAGGGAGCCGCGACCGACGTCTGCGTGTGCGGCGAGGGAAAGGAGGGGGAACTACCGAAGACTGCGCCGCTTTGGAGAAAGGCATCCAGTGGGAGCGGCGACAGGAAGCGGCGGCGGCGGAGGATCACTGTACAGTCGGGGTGGTGGAAGAAGACTAGGGCGCAACCCTCCGTGGTGGCGGCGGCCGAGGAGGGTTTGGGGTGGCGGTCATCGAGTTCTCCCCTTTTATTTTCCTCCGAGACCCGCCGCGGCGTGCTTGTGGCTTCTTCGTTGACGAGACCCCCTTTTTCCGCTCTCTTGTTTTCCTAAGGGGGGGAAGAGGCCTCTCCCCCCCTCAGCCCACATAACACACCCCGTTTCTTCCCCGCCTGGCGTGCACCCAGTGCGGTGGTTGGACGAGTGCTGGTGCGGGCGCTCGCTCGCTCCCTGTTTGGAATATGGTTGGGGAAATGGAAACGAAGGAGAAGCCCAAGCCGAGCCCCGATTACCTGATGCAGCTGATGAACGACAAGAAGCTCATGAGCAGCCTCCCTAACTTCTGCGGGATATTCAACCACCTCGAGAGGCTGCTGGACGAAGGTAAAACGCAATTACGAAAACTCAAAAGGGAAAACCCCCAGCAAGTAACTCTTCTTTGTAGGTCGGAGGGCGAGGGGGAAAATGGTGGCCCCTGGCCCAGCCTCGCCGCGACATAGATCCGCTTTGCCCTTCCCGTTCCTATCCTGCAAATGGGGGCGGACTAGGCTTTGCGCCCCCTCAATGGCGTCTTTTGGCTTTGCCTCTTTTGCCCATAAACAAAGAGAAGCGGGAAGTCTACACGCAGAAGTTTTGGCCTTTGGGGGAGCGATGAATTCCGTACGTCTTTTTATTTTTGGGTAGATCCTTTTTAATCCTTTTTAATCCACAAACTTACTATATAAAATCATATTTTGTAGAAGAAAAAAGTTGGGAGAAGAGAAAGTTTTTTTTAATGGGATTATAACATTTTGAGTTCTTAAATCTTCATTGAAAGTATGAAAGGCAAAGTAGGCCCAAAGTAGTTTATGAAATACTTTTAAGCGACTTAGTCTTTCAGCCTCTACTGTACATGGCTGATTTTTATTTTGAGGTTGGGCGGAGGGACATGAAAAAAACAGGACAAACTTGAGGGCTCAGTGTTTATTCAACATTGGGCTGGTTGTCGGCCTAAAAAGACAAAAAAAAAAAAAAAAGTTAAATCTGCGAATAAATATTAAGAACTTAATTAGCTTCTACCCTGAAGGAGTACTGGCTGATTCGTGATTTGAGTCTCAAAAGCCAACGGGAAAAGTGTTTTTGGAGTCTTTGAATACCCGTTGGTAGTTTAGGCCGTGTGCGTAATCTCGATCTCCTGCCCTGTAGTTAGTTGATTTCCAAGAAGATGCAAAGTAAGTAACTTTGCAGATCGAAGTGTCTGCAGATTTAAATTTCCGCAAAATAAGTAAAGTGTTGCAGTTTTAAACAAATTATTTAGTTTGAGAATTCAGCTAGAAATGTCATAAACAGTATCTTCTTAAATATAAAAGTTTTGAACGTATATTATATGTTCAGTATAAATTTGAGTCAAAATCTACTCTAAAAGTTCACATCTTGAAACTTCTATATTTTAGGAGGAACTTGGTGACTAACAGCCTCACCATTTGTGAATTAGACTGATAGTGCTTTTCAGGTTCCCCTTGAAATGATTTAATCTTTACTGCTGGGGAAGCATATTACAGCTGTAACTGAAATGTGACATATATTTGAAACGTTTTTTGATTCCTTTGAAGGATATTGTTCAAATAGCAGTTGATCAGAGTGTGTCTTTGGCTAATTCTAGTTTAGAAGAAAGTTAATAACACACTCTGATATCAACTAAAGAAGTTTGAGTATCAATATTATGTGGGAATAGTTTAGTATAAATTTGTTCTTGCAGTTCCTTTTTAAAAATAACTGTTTTTACCACCACACTAACAATGATTTTAAACATTTCTGGAATCATCATAGAGGAATAGAACCATAATAAATCTGCAAGAAGAACAAAGGAGAATATTTTTGGTGTGCCTATTTCAAGAATATATTAAGTCACTGGATCTTTTGAATGCTCTTGAGGCTTTGAAGGCTTTGAGCTGTCAGTTTTTTCATAAGTCCAAAATAAGGACTGGAAAATCTAATAATTCAAATGTCAAACTGCTTGCCCCAACATTATATACGCCTTTTCCTGTACTACTGCTTTGTTTGTTTGTTTAAGTAGCCCCTTTAATTCCTGTTTTCTTGTTTGCATTGGCTTCTGGGTGGAAGAAATGCAAATGTTGAAAACTTTCTGGAATGTTAAAAAAATGTCCTATGCAAATAAGTGATTTAAATGTTTTAAGAGATGAACGCTAAGGGGCGCCAGTTCTTTCTGAAAGAAAGATTAAGATGGTTTTAAAGTTAATATCAAAATCAGTGTATTTGTGTTGTATTTAAGACATAAGAAATTAAGTTTAAAACACAAGCGTATTCACATAACTTATTTTGATTTTTCGTTGCTTGGATTAGTGATATTTCTTTCCTATAAAATATTGCAAAAAGTTTATACAGTTGGAAGATGTTAGGAAGAACACATACACTGTTATCCAGTATCACTTGCAAATAACTTGTTTTACAGGAATAACATTTTACCTCAAGAGATCTTTAATGGTGGAGGGATTTTTGAAGATTACATTTTTTGGAAAGCTAAAAACTAATAATATAACACTGTACTTATACAAACAAGCAGGGGGAAAGTAAAATACAAAATTTACCTATTCTGCAATTTTCACTTAATGCTATGTATTAACACTAGACGGTTAGCTTATTTCAAGCTTAAAATAAAAAACACACAGTTTTAATGAAATCCTTATAGTTACTGAAAACAATGGGATATTTTTCATATTTCCCAATTCTTATATATGAATGGATGTACTTTTGAAGGAGCATAAATATTTTCTGTTAGACACCTTTTAAAGTTCAAAAGTAAAGGAAGGGAAATACTAAAGATTTTCATTGTTTAACATTATAGCTGTTTCTATAAATGGATAAACATATCTACTAGCAAAGATTTTTAAAAATGAAGCAATTTCTATTGGTTTACAGTAGCCTATAGAAAGAAGAGGAGGAGTTTTTCTGATCTTAAAATCATTTAAAGCATATTTTAGAGGTAAAACCTTTTCATTTTTGAAAAGAGAGACCTGTTGATCTCTATTTTCTTATGTCCTTGTGTTACGAATATCTATAAACTGAATATTAAGTTCTGGTCAATGATCTAAATCTTTCTTGGCAACTGACAGAAGATACACACATAGAGAAAGAGGAAGAGAGAGAACGCTTTATGTGTATGATAGTCATAATTTAAAAAAAAAAACTGTCTTAATTGGGCTTCCAGGTTACATTTTTCAGTAAAATCAGCAAGAAAACTGCTATATTACGTTTACAGTTTTCTCCCCAGCCTTGAAGTGTGTGTGATGAATGTTTATTTTTCATAAATTGTAATTTAAATGTCCTCTTGACCTGTTGTATATATTTGTTTAGCTTAATCTTTATAACTACACTCACTTGCACTGATAATAACTAGTTATTTATAAAGTATAATAAAAAAAACCCATACCATCTAAAAATAGGATTTAAAAAAAATTTATGGCTATTTTGTATATTCTTAGCTAAGATTCATTATATTTAAAATTGGTTTGAAAAAATGTATCCCTGAATTTTTATTGTGAATGAATCATAATTAAATGATACATTAGGTAAAAGAAAAAGTGTTATTACCTTGAGCATCTAATTGATAAAGACTAAACAATAAAAACTACATGTTACAGCAATTAATTTTTCAATTTGATCCAACAGCCCAGTTTCCAAACAAGCATATTGGTCCCACATTATTATAGATCTTCTGCATGTATGAATTCATACAGTCCATTTTCAGCCTATTTCTAATACATTAAACTGCAATTAATTCCGTTTTAAATGAAATACTGATAGAGGATCAAGTTTCCAAAATGTTTTAGATTTCTCAGTACTTTTATAGTATGAATTCTACAATGTAAATGAGTAGCAGTAGGCAGCCATTTTTAATAATTCCTGAAACAGCTAATACTAAATTAGGTAATATGTTACTGAGTTTGAGATATTTTACTCAGATTTTTTAATTTTATAATATATAAAACACAACTAGTAAGTCAAAAGGTAACAACTAGAAATTCCAATGAAAATATATTTAAGAATATTATACAAGTGTTAACATGCTTCATTCTGTTATTGAAACTTTCCTTGTTGCTAATATTACATATTACAGTACTAAAGTATATTACTGTCAGTGAAAATAAATGTACAGGATTTCCATAGCAATTTTTTTCTTGGAATTTTCTCCTATTACATTTTTGTGTTTTATATTAAATATATTTGTATATTTATAGTAAAATATAAGTAAATATAAGTAAATATATATAAGTAAATTAGTTCATTTTCTGCACAAGAGAATTTGTGAGCTGTATGCAAGCATTCTGGAAATAAGTATTTTATTCCATTTAAGGCATTTATGTTACTTTCCAATACTTCATTCAAGAAACAATCCTAATGATTTCCCTAGAGACATGATTTTTTGGTAGAATTTTTAAATGAGAGAAACAATACGTCTTAGTTAACATTTGTGAAGAGTCCGGTATACCTGTGTTAAATGTAAGATACAATGGGTAAGATTTCATTTGAAAGTTGCAATGCCCAATTAAATGTGCTTCTGTAGAGATTTTAAGTTTTAAACTTATCACCTATCAATCAATATATATTTATAAAATACAGAATTATTAGAAAATCCATGTAGGTGTTTGATGTGCAGATATGATTTTTTGTTCTTGATATATACTAGTAAATTTTATTTATTTGACTGTAGTACTTAGATGTGACTTTCATAACAGCAAATTATTTCCAGTGTTGGTTTAATAATAGTGGAAAGTCTTGGTAGTCTGTATTCACTATAATATTGTATATGATAACTTCCTTTGGGTTTACAGAGGCTTCAGGGTTTTTAAATTTTAATGCTAAAACCAGCATTTTGGAAAGATATATATAATTTGAAATTATAAGTAATTTGAAAATAGCTTCATTAAACCCAAATTATGTATTGACTAAATCAGAAAGAGCCATTTCATAGATAGTTTCTGATAAGGTTAGTAACCACTTATGACAGAGCTATTGAAAAATATGTTTAATGATTTTTTGGTTGAAAGTAAACAAAAATGGTTTCTTTTTTATAAGTTCCATGTAATTCAGAATATATAAGTTTATGACAGTAATGGCAATGCATTTTAAATGAATCTAGTTTACTGCAAACTATGCTCTTGCATTTCAAAGTCAAGATTTGTGGCTTATTCATGTTTCCAACTTTAAGATACAAAATACTAACTTAAAGTTCTCACTGTATAATAAATTTTAAATTTTCTAATAGCTTAACATCAGATATAGTAGCGTGCTATACAAAAACAGGATTAGATTAGTTTATCATACGAATACCTAATTTTTTTCTTATAAGGATTTTTGAAAAGATTGTCATTATGAATTTAAGATGAATATAAAATTATTTTTGTCATTTGATATCCCAATCATTTGATATGTTTGTTAGCTAAGAAAATATAAATAGAATTTTTACCTCTTACCCCTCGATACACTTCAAGTTTTAGTATATACAGTAACAGGGAAAGAAGAAACAATAGAAGATACTTTTTATGAGGAAACAACTGAATAATTAATTTGTCACACTAAGCTCCTTGATTCTTAAAGCACAGATGGCTAGGTTTTGGCTGAGATTGAGAGTTGTATCTGTTTTGGAGGAATCTTCACTGAACAGCAATCAACCATGCCATCCAATGGAGGGAGGAGACTTTTTCCAAAAGCATTTTAGTTTCTTATAACTTACAAGGGGAGGAAGTTAATGATCATTGAGGCATTAAGTAGCAACGAGATTGCTTACTGGTTGGATGAAAGATTAAGAAGGATACCAATACTATAAATTACACTAAGAAATTAAATACATTCTGGAAGAAGGCAATATTGAACCATTTCTGTTTTGTTGCCAAGAAAATTACATAGTTGCATCTATTTAATCACTAGTAGCAGTTGACTCAACTGTGATCTTAAACTTTTTGTTTTACTTTAAACATTTTGTTTAAAGTATGATAATAAGCTGGGAAAAAAGAAATTATTAGGATAAAAGACTTCACTGGGCATTCTTAAGCGTTTCATGCTTGAAACATCTATTTGGCTTCTACCCATTGTATTTTGATAAAGATATTGCTTTGAATACCACTATAACAGTGTATTGCTAAATAGAATGTATGAAGGAACTAAGTACATTATTGGGTGCTGTGTGTCTTTCCTGAATGAACTACTGAAAATTAAAAATACTATGCATTGTTTTTGAAACTGTTAGATTTTAAAGTGTGGATTTGTACTTCAGTGCAGTTAAATATTATAGACAGAATGTGAAAGAAGCAATGTTTGTTTAAATCTATTTCATCTAGAATTGTGGTTGTTGGCTTATTCAGCCCTCAACAGAGGAATTAAAAAATAAAACAAATCAGAAGATTCTTGTGAAGCATGCAGACCTCTCCCCAGAATTGCCCAGCCTGTGTAATGTGTTTATCCTTTTAAGATAATTTTTTAAATAGTTTCCAGAATTTTATTACATTGCTCTTACGGGAATAAAAAGGTAACTTTATAAAGTCTTCGCTGCATTTTTCTAGAAGCCTCATATAAACTTAATAGTCTGCATTTCCAATTGCATAATTATTTTTTGTGTGTTGTATAGAAATGGAAGTCAGTTTGTTATGTTTTAAATTATATAAAACAGCCTATTGTAGAAGACAAAAGAAATCTGCCTTTCTTTGCTGACTACCTGTATTGCCAGACTGATTGTGGAGAAAATGATTTCTCAAGTTAGATTGGAGCCCATTGTTGTCTATGCAGAATCATTTCATGATTCTTTGTTTACTAATGTTGAATTTGAATTAGAATTTAATACATGTTTGTCTTTTCCTTTAAAGAACTCAGGGCAATTCAAGGCACATAGCTCCCTTGTCCATTTTACCCAGAATTCTAGCAGGACTCCAAGGCTGATTGAGGAATAGTTTCTTGGGTTGCACGCTTATATAGGAATTATTTGGGAATAAGTTTCCATGAGGTTAGTGGTGCAGTTCTATGAAAACTTGTAGTTAAAAAGTGAATAACTAGGGATATACAACTAGCCCTATTCAAATAAAACATTAACAGCTAACACTTTTTAAAAATTAACTACATCTGAAACTTAAGCACAGTAATTTAATTCTGACTCTATAAATCTTGTTTGTATCCAAAAAATTAAATAATGAATTAGCCTCTCTTCTGAGAGAGGAATTAAAGGGTTGAACACATTTATTTATATTTGTCTACAGATTTACATAGTTATTTTTGTAATAACATTATATTTAATCCCATATTTTTAGAAGCTGAATACATAATATTCCCTCATCTGATTTCATCCTCCTATCCTTTGGATTAAGTTGGGCTAAGAGAACGACTGGTTCAAAGTTACGTACTGAATTTCTATGTATTAAGGAGAAATAGTGCCAGTCCAACATCTTGACTACCACTTGAGTATCTCCAGATTTAATAATATTCCTAGCATAAATTTTGGCTTATATAATTACAAGGGAGATTTATCTTTTTCTCTTGCTGAACTTGCATAGGATTTGAGTAAGATGGTAATTCGAATAGTTGTAGTATTATAACTTCTGCTACAAGTAAGGTAGCAGAATTATAGCAACTAGAACTACATTTGATTTGACTGGATCAGATGCAATGTATAGCATACATTTTTCAGTTGTTCAGTGAATAGACATGACAGTTTAATTAGGAGTTGCTCAGTTTACGTTGCTGCCCATAAGTTTCCTGGCCCTTACCAAAAGTTTTAAGATTTATAAGTATGTTCCATAGCACTGAACTTATTTTTTAGAAACAAGACAGTCTTAATTGTTCATTGCAATGTAAGTGGTCTAGTGGCTAAGCACTGGGTTAGAAAGTGGAAGACAGTGAGTTCCACCTTAGCCATGAAAGCCAGCTGGATGATTTTGGGCTGGTTACTATTTCTTAATCAAACTCGCTTCACAGGAAGGTTGTTGTGGGGAAAATAGGAGGAAAGGGCGTTGGATATGTTTGTCACATTGAACTATTTATAAAAATAATAAAGGCAGGAATCGAATGTATGAATGAATTCTCTGATTTATTTAAATACAGGTATTAGTATATGTCTTGCAATTTGTCTCTTTTGCAGAGAAATATCTTAAATCATGCACAAAAATGATTTAACAAGCAAGGGATGGCATATATTTTAAAAAGGTATTTGGAAACAATGGACAAGGATGAAGGAAGATTAGAGTTGCAAGGTTTAGAGGATGTAAACATGTTGGGTCTACCTGAAAATGTGTATACTAATTAAAAGGTTCGCAATAATAAAAAGTAGACAGGTTAACCTTTGGGCGTATATATTTATTAGTTCCAATCTTTCAGAAAAAGAGGAAGAGAGGTGTTTCTCCCCCACCTTATTACAGCTCACTATATACCACCCAGATACATTTGGGGTTTTCCTGGGGCATTTTAATTGATTTTGGAATATGTGCAGTATGTTGCAAAAGATGTGTTTGGAGGGCATTATTGAATACTACATTCCCCTACCTTCTTGCTGACTTGCTATATATGTAAACATTTTGTATCATAAACTGGAATTAAATAATATAGAGAAATCTGTTTATTTAAGTTGAATTCATATATTGTACTATGATATGATTTGCTTAAGAATGTTTTTTATTAAATAGCAACTGGTAAGGAATACCCAAAGCACTAAGCTATAACATTGGTTGTAAACTGAAATAGCACTTAGTCTTATTTACCAATCCATAGTGTTTTATAGCACTCTCTGAGTGGTTTACAGAATCAACATATTGACTCCAACAAGCTTGGTCCTCATTTTACTGACCTTGGAAGGATGGAAGGCTGAGTCAACCTGGAGCCAGTCAGGGTCAAACTCCTGGCTGTGAGCAGAGTTAGTCTGCAATACTGTATTCTAACCACTGCACCACCACAGGTCCTAAAATGATTAAATTCACATAACATGTTAAACCCAAAGTAGTAATTGGGTTATATCATGTTGATAGCATGGGTAAAAATCAATTATTAAAACTAATGAAAATTACATGCCCTTTTAAATCAAATTTTTAAAACTCTAGCATTTTGTAAAAATATGAAGCTAACAAAGAGATAAACTACTAATAATGTTTTATTATTGTGTTTTTTGTAGTTGCTAATATGACATGAGAACAAGACTGCACATATTCCAAAATCAATTAATCTGGTAACTGATTTCTTTAGAAAAATGCAAACTCTATGAACAGAATTTGAGCTGATGAAGTGTTACAAATTTTAAGAGTTGTTGTTGTTGGTTCTATCACAGCAAAAATATCTTAACAAAGTATTAACTGCAATAAATTTGACTCAGGGTTGTTCAATTCTTTTTTTGGGGCGGGGGTTGTTCAATTCTTAATGGTCAAATATATATCTGCTTATCCTGGTACTTATATAACATTTTTTAAAATTAAAAGCTGAAAAATATTCTGATAAAATAATTGCTTACCTTATATAATTTTTTAAAAAATTAGATGCATGTTTATTTGCATACTGCAAATATACAGTCAGGTTATATCAAATTAGGGGGCACAGTGTCTCAAACATGGTTAAAGATGCTGAGTTTGTCAGCTGGAAAGCTGACAGCCTGGGTTCAAGACCTGAGTGCTGCACAATGGGATGACGTTACATGCCCCAGATACTGCTCATCTAGGAGTTCGAGAGCATGCAAATGTGAATAGATAAATAGAGAACACTTCAGTGGGAAGGTAACCGTGTTCTGTGCACTTTGGCATACAGTCACATTGACCATGTGACCATGGAAATGTTTTCAGATAATACTGGCTCCCTTGACTAAGAAATAGAGATGAGCATCGCCCACTAGAGTCAGAAATGACTGGACTACAAACCATCACTTTCACTTTTATAGCAAATGAGAAGACTGTCCATTTACTACAAACTAGAATTATATATGATGTTTCTAATTGTTGAATAAATTATAGTTTAAATAATTAAATTGAATCTTCTTATAGGTACGCTGTTTTGGAGCATGTTGGAATCACAAAAGCTTGATTTAGATATTTGTTACACTTTATTGGATATTTGTTAATAGAAATCCTGTTGTTTTTGGTTTGTGTCCCATTATTTGGAAACTGCAAAACAATTGAATACTTTCTTGAGCTTGATTCTTTATAGTAATCTACCTCTTACTCATCTATTCTGCCAAAGGCAGAATTAAAAAAAAAAATCTTGTATGGTATAGAGCCCTGGGATTCCATGATCATCTCCATCTGAATTGCTTAGCTTTTGAAGATGAGCCAAAGTTAGGTGTTGCTCCTCTTGGGCCTAACATATTAATATAAATTAAACTATCATATTTTTTGGACCATAAGACGCACCTGACCATAAGACGCACTCAGTTTTTAGAGCAGGAAAACAAGAAAAAAATATTCTGAACTGAATAGTACCGGTATACTAAAATATTTAGCTCCGTCATTCTGAGAGTGCTTGACCCCCGCTCGTGTATGCGCTGGATAGCATTCAGACCATAAGACGCACCCTCACTTCCCCCCCCACTTTTTTGGGGGAAAAGGTGAGTCTTATGGTCCAAAATTTACGGTACTTTGTATTATCCATTGGAAAGGTGAAATAATTATCACTTTAATGGTGAGTAGTTAAACTCCCACCCCCAGGTCAAACACAACCCTGATGCGGCCCTCAATGAAATGGAATTTGA
Organism: Mimophis mahfalensis; assembly: GCA_032468015.1. NCBI lineage: Eukaryota > Metazoa > Chordata > Lepidosauria > Squamata > Mimophis > Mimophis mahfalensis. The sequence continues at coordinate 98,555 of JANHFR010001165.1, read as the reverse complement.
CACCCCTCATTTATATATATTAAAAAAAACTGGCCCTAGTTTAGGAGAATCTCAGGAATTAGTTTCTAGTGACTTTAAAGTATATTTTATATTAAATATATGCATTCTACATTCCTGTAATCGTACATTCCTAAAATCTTGGTTTTCTCAGTTTAGTTTGAAGTGCCTCATTCTCATTCCAGGGTTATTGATGATGGTGGTGAGGAGTATACCTCCAACTTGGTGGCATATCTCGAAGTCACTCTTAAATTATCTTTATATCTCCCAAGATATTTCTAATGATATGGAAGCTGTATCTACTCAATTTCTTCCAATTCAGCAGTGTATTGTAAAGTTGCAGTCAACAGTTGTGAAGTATTTGTGAGCTGTAGAAAATGCCAGCCATACCATAACAGTCTTCGTTTTTTAATTTGCAATTATCATGGCTAGGAGTCAGCAATCCTTTCTAATCTAGAGGAAATCCCTTAATCCAGTACATTCCCATGTGTTTGTCCCCCCCACTGTAGGTAATTGATACAGTTCAATGTTAATTAGCATTTAGCATCTCAATTTGTAATGTCAGGAAGAAAACTATGTGGAGTCAATCTCCAACAATTCCCCTTGAGTGTAGGGTCTAAAGATAATAAAAAGTGATGCATGTAACTATGTTTTACAAATAATATTATAACAGGACTTTTAAGTTTCATCACTTTTTTTCAATTAAAAAAATAGAGCTGAAAGCAGTTGAGTTACTCTGCAAGAAAGCATGTTCAGTAGTAGAAATAACAGATTTTATTTATAGACAAGTATGAACAAATAAAAATTAAAAATTCTCTCTTTAACTTACATGTGACTGAATTTGGTCACAATCATAAATTCTGACATTTCAAACACTAATAGCAATAGTACTGAGACGTATATACTGCTTCATAATGCTTTACAGCACACTGAACTGTTTTCAGTGCCTGCATATTGTCCTCAACAGTCTGGGTCCTCATTTTACCGAACTCAGAAGGATGGAAGGCTGACTCAGCCTTGAGCCAGTCAGAATCATTAGCTTGAAGTACTATGCCACCAGGGTTTTTTACCTTGTATTAGAAGAGAATAAACTCCCCCTAAAGAATACTGGTGAATAACATTTAATTTCTTTGTAGATTAAAGTTAGCAATATAAATTATATAATCATTTAAAATGTTGGGATTTTCAGGGTTTAAGAATACAATGTTAGCTATTTGTAGTGGCATAATCACAAGTCACACAATTTTTTAGTAGAAGATTAAAGAAGAAAGAATCATAGGTTAATTTGTCCTGTCTCTCTGTCTGTCTGTCTGTCTGTCTATCTATCTACCTATTTATCTTGCTTTTGGAAAATCTGCTAGTAGGAATAGAAAATTAATGGGAAAATTAAAAGGATTTCAATATGGTAGCAGGTTTTAAGCTCAACAATCAGAAGTCAAAGATGTTAACAAAAATATCAAATTAGAATATCAAATAAAACTAGGAAATACCTGTTTTAGCAGCTGATTCAAGCAATGGCAAAAATATATATCTAAACTTGGATGGCAGGGGAAAAATCATAGATTAAGGATAAAATATTTTGCATTTTATTGTTGGATCTGGATTAAAGAATGGGTGTTGATGAGAAACAAATTTAGAATTAGAAAACTACAACCTAAGGTTTGGATGGCATGAATACTTACGGTATTATGGTGTTATAAATTAATATACATTAAAAGATCATTTTATTAGATATGGCGATTTACAGTTATCAGAAAGATCCAACATTGATAAAAAGGCTTATGGTAATAGAGCAAAGAGAAAGATAGAATTTGAAGTACAATTGTTTATTGATGATGATTATATAATTGTTAAAATATATAAACCTTTGTTAAAATTTGCAACGGAGGAGGAACACATTACAGAATGTATGATAAAATAGGCTAAGAATTTTGATTATAATATAAAGATAAATATGGGACTAAATGGATTAATATTTACAATATGTTATAGATTTTTATAAAATCTTTATAAAATGATGAATTTTTACAAAATCATATAGTATTACTAGACAATGCTGGAGAAATTAACTAGAATGTATAAAGGCATTTGAAATGCATGTTGGAAGTGTGAACAACATGAAGGGGTTCTGATGAAGTCATTCTCCCAGCTTAGGAGTTATAGCCTCGAGTGCTCCTAGCATCTCTGGAACCACTTTACTGCCCACATCCTCTCTAGTTCCTCCTTTAATCCCTGGTACTTCTTCAGCTTCTCATTACTGCTTCCTGATATTGCTGTCACTTGTGATTGCTACATCTATCACCACCACTGTCTTCTGATCTTTGTTTACTACTATGTTGCCTGGTTGATTGGCCAGTGTTTCTATCTAGAAGTCCCACAGGATCTTATCTCTGATATTCTCCATAACCTTCTGTGAAAGGGGGTCCAGTCCATACACTATGCACATGTTCGTGTATATAATGCCAATTAGTTGTGCCGTTCCCGTGTGCTGTTCCCATTCGGATATTATACCTTGCTACTGTATTAGACTGTCTCTGAGGCTTCTCTGTACAACCTGATTTTAGATCCTGTCTAGTGTGGAAAACGTTTGCTTCAGTAGATCTGGTGCTTAGTGGTGGTTCACATGCTGCTATGATCAATGCCTCAGTGGTGTCTTTTAGTAGGATTTCCCAGTTTCTGCCACCTCACATATCTGTTTATGGTACATCTCATTCAAGATCTTGTTTTGCCATGGCAGTTCCTCTAGTTGATCTTTTTCCCACGTCTGCTGCTGCCTCAGGCATTCTCTCATCGGCTCATTTTTGGATGCCATCATACTCCTGTATGCTATGGGTTTCATTAGCTTTGACACTCACCAGACTCTGCCTTCCTCTTTCTGGCTGTTATACAATCTCTGAGTGTTGGACCTGGGAAACTCCTTACATTGTGAGAAGCTTCTGGGTCTTCACATTGGCAGCTTCCATGTCCTGCTATAGCCATCTCACTATACCAGCAAGGTATCTGAAGACTGTCAGGGCACACATGCTGATGGTGTGGATCCTGTTCTTTCCATAGAGCTGGTTCTTCAGGCCCTGTCTTATCCTTTCGTGGTAGTTCGATGTCATTGCTGTCTTCTTATGTGGTTCCCATGTAAATGTGTGATATCAAGCTATTTGTAGTTGGTCCGCATGTCTGCTTTGTGACCCACTGGAAGTTCTAATCCACCACTTTCCTTCTTTTGATTACCATCTATTCAGATTTCTCAAGTCTGAATGACATCTCAATGTTCTCCCTGTAGATCTGTGTCAAGTGGATGAATGAGTTAATATCTTGTTAACTCTTGGCCTACAGTGTAACATCATTCATGTATAGGAGATAGCTAAACAACTTCTAAAAATATTTGTAAGCTGCCCAGCGTCAAAATGGGCGGCATACAAGTCAAACAAACAAACAAACATCTCCTTGTCCAGTGGCATTAGGCCCTGTTGAATTGTAGGGATAGAGGACAATCTCAAAGAGCAACTACTTAAATCAAAATGATCGTGTCAGAATAGGTAAGGGAATAAGTTGTACCAAGGTTGTTCAGTTTTATGTAAGGCTTATTAAAGATGATACAGTAAAAATATTCCTTTTTTGCAAAGAAATTATAAGGGAAAGCTTAGAAGCTTTTCAGTTATTGATAATATGAGTTCAAGTTTCCTGCAGTGGTCATACTATGTGGGAGTATGCACAATAGAGCAATACTGGTGGGCTAGTATGGTGGGCTTCCAACATTTAGATGGTTGTGTTTAAAAGTCTAATTCTGAAACTATTTTTAAGAATTTAATTATAGTTAATTATAAATACTAGCATAACAATATTTCCCTGGTCTAGTGACCTTTATTCACAACAGTAAGACATATATTCTGCAGTCATCTCTTTATAGAGCCTAGCAAAGTTTCCTGCCTTTAAGGGTGTCAGTGTAGTTCATTAGATACATGGTTGTATCTAAAAGTTTTTCCAGTTCAGAAAGGATTTTTTAAAAGAATTTAGCAGCAAATAAATTCAATTAAATAATTATAAATGAAAGTTTTAAAATGTTGCCAGCTCAAAGCACTGATTGAGAATAGTAATTAGCTGTTTTAATCTTTACACATTTGTTTATTTTGTGATTTTATTGAAAGAAATGTGATTGCTTTGGAGAAGCAGTTTCTTAATATGTGAATGGATTAAGAAAGCTAAAAGGCAGTAGAAATTCACTGATAACTATTCTGATAGCTTTCTCTCAGAATTGGTTTTCCAGTGATGTCATTCCCTGAAGTGCCAACCCCATTAAGTGGATCAGACTAGGAATTCAGCTCCACGGGAAGGCTAAATAAAAGAGCTTCAATGAGATTAATTGTAATAACAGAATCTTGCAAGTCTGAGTGTGCTGTACCTTCTCTTCCTTCTTAGAATTCACTGAGTTAAGGTGTACGTACATCTGGAGGCTTGGCAGCATGGACATGAAATGAAGTAAAACAAAATGAGACCCTACTGGGTACAGTGGTGGTATGCCAGTTGTAGCAGTGGGCTGTGTGGCAGGGGGACTGCTTACAGTCAAAAGAGCAGAGATGGGCAGGGAGATAGGTAGATGTGGGGAGGGTCTCAAGAGGAGACAGTCCCTTTCTTTATGGAGACATGGAGGTGGGAGGACCAAGCTGGTAATGATCCTCCATACCATACCCCCATCAATGTTGGAAGGACAAGGCAAATCCCATCCTCACTAGCACTGGTGCTGTTACCTAATTGGGTGATGAAATATCTGCAAATAAACAACCAAGCTCAGACAGCACCAAGAGATTTCACAATTCATTCCTGAGCTACATGTATTCTTGACTATTAGAAACACATTCTCTTAGATTATATGACTACTTAAGAATTGTATATGAGGTATAGTAAGACAATTGATAAATAAAATTAGAAGGGCAGATTTATTTTTAATTTCTGTCGTGGCATTTTGCAGAATTTACTTTTTTTTTTTCAACAAAGGCAAAGGAAAAATTTCCAAGCAATAATATCTAACTTTACTGAGTTGCTTGTTATTGGTTGTGTGGTGCTGCTGCTGCCGCTTTTTATTTTTAAAGCTTCATTATTGTTTTCTATATTCTTTGTTCTCTTTTTCTACTCACTATATAATTTGGCAGAGCAAACCCAACCTGAACTCATATCCCAGGCTTTGGGAGACAAAAGTAACTAAACGGAAGTGGTGGATACTTTATTTAGAACCATGTTGTTCTTAAGATTTTTTTAAAATCTTCCTCACCATTTTCCCCCAATAGGTTGTAGAGTGCAACACATTTTTATAATAAAGATGATGAATTTAACAGCGAACTGGCAACTGAATGGAAATTACAGACCTTGATACTGGTAGAAAATTGCCTATAAAGCAACTCTGGGAGAGCCAACCTTAAATTTATCCACCCATTTCAAAACTGCATAGACGATAGAAATTGCAGGATATTTGGTAGACTTCCTTAGTTTAGATGTATGATGTTTTATTTTTGCTTTATTTAAGAACTGGAGAGTATGTTAAAAGATGACCTTGCTATCTTACAGGCATGGCATTTTCCAGCTTTCTTTGTAAGATTTTAAAAACATTTAACACTACAGATAATTTTCGTTACACATAAAAATTGAAAATCTATTAATTACATAGTTATTTTTTATGATTAGGGTTAGGGTTAAAACATTTTAAAATGTTTTAAAATTGAAAAAAATTGTGGGTTAAGGGCTTATTTAGCTTGTTTGTTTTTGTGAAACTAATATAATGTTTAGGGAATTCTAGGAACTTTTATATATGCATGTCTCCTATCTTACAGGGAATTGCAGTATATACTGTGTTTCTGTAGAATTACTGTGTTTCTATTCTGTTCATCTATAATGACTGTACTATAGATTAGTATGCAATTTCCTTCCCCTTATTAGATCAAGCTACAATAAAATAGCCCAATGATAATTTTTGTGTCTTAACCATATTGGTTATAAATAATGAGAATTACATATTCCAATATATGGAGTTATTATCAAGTTTGGGAAAGTCTGAAAATGTTTATCAGAATTTTTTCAGTGCACCTGTAATAAACTTATTCCAAGGCAAGGAAACTATACAGAAATACTTTAAAGTATAGTATTGATTTGGGGTTTTTTTCCAGTCAATTTTTGAATGTATTTATTATAAAGGAGTAAGTAAATTGAATTTTGAGTATTATGGTAAACATTTTTGAAGTTACTAATTATAACATGATCTATTAGGCCCTTTTCTCTCTGTTTCTTTAATAATTATTACCTTTATAGAATGTAAGTTATAATATCCCACTAATTATATTGCATGTTTGTAAATTTTTGTTTTCAGTACAATAATACTTGAAAAACAAAATAAAATGCACTAAAGTGCTCAATAATTGACTAATGGAAAAATCAAAATCTTGCCCTTTAACCATGTTATTTTGGACAACATTCTCAGCAATTATTTACTTGTTGCTACACTTGTTCCTTATTGACAGTGTCAGTCTAACATCAAAGAGAATGGCCTTATAATAACACCACAGCAATGATAGTATTTATATTGCACTTAAAAGGTAAGTGTGGGTTAGAAATACAGCCAAAGAAATTAAAATATACAGAACTGGAAAACAGACATACTCCACACCTAGGCAGCTCTAAAGAAATGGTGGGAATAAAAATAGTATGTAAGCTAGACACTATAAAATTTATTAACCTAATCAATTAAATCAGGTAAAATTAAATTTCAGAATGGTGCTACCTGTTCATATTTGATTGGAAGATTTTAGTATTTTCTTGTAATATTATTTATATTTTTGGTGCTAAATTGGGATCTTTAGGAATCTAATGGCTTACAAATCTAATTAATACATAATTTTTTTTTTGTTATGAATGTTCAGGTTGATTATAGCCTTACAATCAACCATTAATGATCTGATCTAATAGGCCTTTGCACTCTTAGATCTTGCTGCCCTTGGGCAACCTTTGCTGCGACCGTCCTTCCACTTTCTTCATGATGTCATTGAAGATTCTCAGTCATCCAGGTACAATTGTCTGGAAGTTGAGTCATGTCAACTGAACTTCTTTTTTGGTCTGAAATATTTTGCGGGTATCCAAGTACCTTTAACTTAGACTGAAGACACTATATGAATAAATAGTGAAACCTTTCAAACCAAAAAAGGTAAGTCCAGTTGTATAACTCCCTGACAAGATGTCCCTCCTAGCCTGCTGTCAAGGTTCCCTCAGCCTGGCTCTATGTAAGGCAACTGCTGGTGTGCCATGACTTCTTTCCAAGGCATCACAAGAACATCACACAATTTGGAGAATAGCATAAATACTGCTGTGAAGAAGGCGTGCTGTGGCCAGTGACTGTCTTGTGTAATATCAGGCTGGACATAGGTCATCAGTGGAAATATCGTAAAGATCAGCGGGGTGCCTCAGGCCTTGTGTATTGTAGCATGGTGATTGCTTGGCATCAGGCTGGCTGGTCATGGCATGGCGCTTGAGGTTGCCCTCTTTACTGAAGGTGCTGGGTGTGAAGTAGAGACTTAGGGGTGGCTGGATGAGACTGCTGAAGGCCCGGGGCCTCTGTTTCAGTCCTAGCACTGCTGCCATTACAGAAGAGTAGTGCTGCAGGTGGGCAGGAGATGGGTTTGAGGGAATTGAATTGCTCCAGCAGTTGTAAGTGTGAGCAAGCTGTCATTCACCCAAATTTTAATCATTTGACTGGGGGGAACAGTAATGGTCGTAACTTCAGGCATTGGGTATGAATACCATTCTTTCAGCCACAACATAATGTTGAATGGTCACTGAATGAATGGTCATTAAGCGAGAACTACCTATATGTGAAGAAAGAAAAAAGTTTCCATAATATATTAGGATATAGTAACAGCTTCAGAAGAAGATAACTGGAAGTCATTATTCTACACCAGCTTGTCTTGAGATCAGTGGTACTTTTTTTCCTTTGTGTCAAAATTATTTTATTTTACCATACACATTTTTTCCTTTTATCACTTTGTATTTTTCCTCTTTACTGTTACTTCCTGCAAGTTAAAAAAACCAACCCTGTAATTATGCACTACATCAGCAGTCTCCAATCTTTTTTTGCTCTGTGGACTGGCAGTGGTGTTGGTGGGGAGGTTTCACATGCACAACTTTGCTCCTGCGCATGCACAAATGAAGCTTTGCGTCCTGCTCACCACTTGCATGGCCTGGTTCACAGTCCAGTACCAGTCTGCGGTCCAGGACATTGGGAACTTCTGCACTACATAGTTGCTTCAAGAAATCTTCCTTTTGTATTTGAATACTTGTTTTATTCGTATTACAGTAAACCAATACATTTAGGAAGCTTCTGAGTTACTCTTTTTCACAAATGCTTTGATCTGAAATATTTGAAAGGAATTAAAAAATTAAACAGTCATTGTGATTGAGGTAAAATTTCATTTATTAAGCCATCAGAATAGAAGGCAGTTCTGTCCAGATGGATGATCTTGGGCCAGTCACTATTTCTTAGCCCAACTTTCTTTACAGCGTTGTTGTGGGGAAAATTAGATGAGGAACATTAGGTGCATTCATTGCCTTGAGTTTTATATATAAAAATAATACTGGGATATAAAGAAATAATGTTTTTATTGGAATCATGATTAAAATTTTGAAAGAAAATAGTGCCATATATTGGCTAGATTTGTATATCAGTAAGGATACATAAGCTTGGCTCAATTTTGAGTCTAGCCAATTTGGCCAGAAGTGTTTTATGGTTTATGTTTTAGAATTATTTATAATCCAAAGCTATTGAAAACAATTGACAAGGCTAACATATTTAGACAACTGAAGAAATAAAAATGTTATGCTAACAATCATTTATTTCCAATGTCTTTTTTCTTTAGGTTATTGGTATACTTCAGATAATTGGTTATTAGCTGAGAATTTTATTTCTGCACACTGTTTATTTTTTATTAAAGTTGATTATTTCTGTTATGATGATTGTTTCTCAGGAGCAAGTGAATTTGGAAATCTGATAAGCTCAGTTGTGCATGTTATTTTAGTCTATTTCTCCAATTTGATTGAACTGAAAGCCTTCCAGTTCCAGTCACAAGAAGCTAATACTAATAGATTAGAATCTTAATGATAACTCTGGACAATATTTGACTGTTATGGGATTTGTTTTACCAAGTGAGGAGAATTGAATGTTTGCCAAATCATCATTTTGTATACATCTGTCATTCCTAGCCAATTACTATATAGTGGTGTATTCATCTTTTGTTAAATTCTGTCTTCTGTGTTGAGGATTCAGCACATTGCCTGTCAAATGATGACTTACCATAGTTTTGCCATATATTGGTATTTGTTTTATTACTTCATTTAAATGTAGATGATAAAGGCAAACACTCAAATTATTTTTCATTCCATTGTCTTAAGTATTTCTAAAATATTAGATAAGCCTGATGTATCTGTTTTGGCTTTCTTAATAACTATTGATCTCGAATCCTGAACACAATATAAATGAAAATTTACTTTTAAATGTTTGTTGTAATTTATTTATTTATTTATTTTAATTTTTATACCGCCCTTCTCCCTAGGGACTCAGAGCGGTTTACAGGGCATTAAAAACATGAAATACAAAAATTAAA
>JANHFR010001165.1:69093-81561 GCA_032468015.1 Mimophis mahfalensis | reverse complement strand
TTTTTTTTTTTTTTTTACCCCCCCCCCCCCCCCCCCCCGGTTTATGAAAGAAACACCACTGCTTTGTTTTTCAAAACCTGCAAAGATAGAATTACAATGGGATTTTCTTTTCCTGTAGTAGCATCTGCAACTAGACATTTCAAAAGTTTTAATTTAGCCACATCATAAACAACAGTGGTAGTATGAAAGATCCTCTTCTCTTCATCAATAATAGCATGTTGAGTGCCATCTGACTTCAGGGGCCCATCACTCAGTGCTTATATCATCAATCACTTTGTCTTGTCTGCCCATGAGATTTTCTTGTTAAAATACTGGGATGGTTTATCCTGGCTTTCTTCAATGCAGTATGAAGTGATGCCTTTATGAGCAGTCATCTGCCTCCAGAATCTCCCTATATCACTTTCTGTCTAATATAAATGCCCGCCTGCTTTAGCTAGGCAGCTGAGATGACTTTTGTGCATTGGGAGAACCTGCTGGGAGTGTATACTTTAGGCATACATTCCTGGTGTGTTCTTTGGTCATCCCGCTGGGGAATAGGCTCACCCCCATCAGAATGTGACACCATAGTAGGACTGGGGGACACTGTGTATTTCTCATGATTAATATTAATATTTTAAAAATTGTGTCTTTCCATTAGGCAAATCAGACTGTCCATTCCCCTGATAAAAGTCATTCAAAAATGAGGGGGAAAGGATAGCAATATGCAGTAGTACCTCTTTGAGGGAATGGGCAGTAAAGAAATGTGATAGATTAGATAGATAGATAGATAGATAGATAGATAGATAGATAGATGGATGGATGGATGGATGGATGGATGGATGGATGGATGGATGGAGATAATTTTTTATCAAAAATAGTAGGAGAACTTCCAGGGGAAGAAGACTATTGGATGAAGTTTTTATGCAATTTTTCATCAAAATTTTTCAGGCAGGCCATTTCTGTCTGACTTTGGATAGTCACCTTTTACAGGAAGGAATTTCCAAGGAGATTGATTTTACAGTGACAGAATCATCAGTGGGCTGAATCTGTAGTCCCATTTTTTCAAATCAGACTGGTTGCTGAAGACCCATTGGAAGTTAGGATGGCCTCAGCAAGGGTGTTTACAAGCTCTAAAGTACTTCCAACTATTGTAAAATTTGCCAACTCCTCTCAAGTCATGTGATCATGATATATGGGTGCTTAGCAACCTATGACTAGTTGTCAAGTGCCCCACAATCATGAAATTACCATTTGCAATCTTTCTCTGTGAGCTTCCCCAAAAAGTCAATGGGAGAGTTGGTAGGGAAAGTTGGAAATGCTACCTCCTGTCATGGAGCTAAGATCCCCACTCCCCCACAACTTTTTGCAAATCAAAGGACTGCCTGTTTGGAGGAAATCTCAACTCCACATAGAGGTGATCCCAAAGATCTGAGGTCTGCTTCTGCAGCCTACTAGAGGAGTTTCCTTTATTGCACTGGGCGGGCAGGAACTCCTTCATTGGGTTGCAGAAAAGGAAATCAGATCTCAAAGTCCTCTGGAACTTCAGGAACATAGCTGGGAACTTAAGGATCTATCTGAGCCCATTTCTCCTCTCCACTGGAAGAGTTCATCTCCCTTCCAGGCTGCAGGAAGAGCTCCATTGGATGAACTTGGACTCTTCTAGTGGTGAAAAAAAAGTTCAGATGCGAGTTCTGTTCCTACAGCCCATCAGAGCAGTTCCCTTCCATGGATGGAGAGGAGTTGAACTCCAAAGGCAGTTAGTTCCTTCACTCCATCCACTTCAGGAAATTGTTTAATAGCCAAAGTTGGAAGGGCTGGGATTGCAGTAGTTGAGAGAAGCAGTCAAGTGGCCAAGGATTGCCTGTATTCTGAATAATTTACAGGTAAAGCAGAAAGTTGCTTCTGCTGCACAGTGGTGAGTGGGAAGGGGTTGAAGTTCTGTGGGATGTGTGCTTTGCAAGCCTGAGAATCCAAGCTTTATCCTTGTGGTTTGTAAACCCCAAACCAGTTCATTCTCAAGACTATTTGAAAATGCAAAAGCAAGTTTATATAAAATCTCAGTGACTGTTTATGGTGAGCAAAAGACATTCAGTGCATTTAGAGATGGCTCCTAATTGCACCCCATCAGTAGTTTCAGCTCAAAAAACAGAAATGTATTTAAAATGTATCAGTTTCTAATTACTTTGCTGATTAAACACAATGTTCCAAAGAGATGGCAGTTAATAAATTATTGTTCCAAATTTTTTAATTGTGTTAACTTTGTTAATGTAACACACAGTGTATTTTTCTCCTGCAGAAATTAGCAGAGTACGGAAAGACATGTATAACGACACATTAAATGGTAGTACGGAGAAGAGAAGTGCGGAGTTACCTGATGCTGTGGGCCCTATTGTACAGCTACAAGAAAAACTATATGTGCCTGTAAAAGAATATCCAGATGTAAGTACCTACCAGTCACTTAATTTTTTTTCTTCGGGTTCATGTGATACCTTTGTAGTATATTTTCTCATGTGACTTCTGTTGTACAAATGTTGTGGGCCCAAGAATGCTCTTGAGAGGTAAGCCTGTATTTGCTATTTATGGCTTCATAGCAAATGTGATTTCTTTTTTTAGTGGAAAAGTTTGCAAATATTTTACATCTATCCATAATTCTGCAGTATTACTACTTTCAGTGTGATCTGAATTTATAAAAAGATCTGCTAACAGATAGAGATTCCCATTAAATGGCCAACAGCATACTATGTCTCAGTGACAAGCTTTCAGGCTGAGTGACCATGGTCTAGTTTTCTTTTGTTCTGATATTTCTTCAGAAGTTGTGGCTGGCATTTTCAGATGCAGGGTAAGCTGCTTTGTAGCATATTTCTCAGCAGCTCACAGGTACTTGAAATAGGCTGATTCGCCTCTTGTATTTGAATTTGGCAACCTGATCTGTAACTAATTCATGTTACAGGACTCCATGAAAGCTACTTCCTGATTGGATCCTTCTTCAATTGGCCCACTTTGAAGTTCAAAGACCAATGAAAATACAATTTGTTCTATTTAGCTGTTCTCTATAAATTCTGTATAATAGTGCCCTGGTGCATCAGTCTTGCTCATTTTTGTTATGATAGAGTCATTTGTTGTTGTTGTTACCATATGTTCACTTAAAATACAACACAGCAGAAAATGCAGCCATAGCCTGCAGCTCCTTTACAAAATTCTTTATGCCTTATTTTTGGTGCGGCTTTCCATGTTGAATAACAGTGGTGTTACATTTTCTCCAGTTGTGCACTGTCTGCCTGACTGAGGCATGATAAGGGTCTTTCACAATGGTTTATTTAGTAGCCTTTTCCAGTCTCATGAACATAAGCAACACTTTTTAAAAATTCTCCTAAGAGTTCTTTTGATCAAACACAGTCAGTTCTACAAACTAAGGTCATGAAAAGTAGATTCTATTAGTCACTATCAACACATGTGTCCTTTTCTCCTTCTCAAACTGACATCATATTGTCATCTCATTATTGGAACATCTGTCTCAACTTACTCTCTTAAGAGAGCTAATTATTATAGTGTTCACATTCTTTTCCAAAAAGGACAGTGAACATTTCTGAAGTATATTCAAGGAAAAATTGCAAAATAGACTATTTTGGCATGGTTCAATTAGAATATTCTTATCTGGCACTTAAATGAAGCTCTTAGTGCAGGGGTGTCAAACTTGCAGTGTCACGTGACTTATCAGACCTTCCCCCCCCCGCCCCCCTTTGCTAAACTGGGCAGGGGTGGGGCCAGCACGTGATACATCCGGCCCACGGGCCATGAGTTTGACACCCCTGTCTTAGTGTATTAAAGACCTAATTGCATTACTGCAGGATTTGGAGTACTTCTAAAAGGTTCATGAACTTTCTTTCACCATGGCATAAAAACAAGCATGGCCTAACCTGCTAGGTAAATGACATTTGATAACAAAATAACAGAGTTTGAAGGGACCTTCAAGGTCTTCTAATCTAACCCACTGCTGAAGCAGGAGACCCCATACCATTTCAGACAAATGGCTGTCCAATCCCTTTTTAAAAGCCTCCAGTGATGGAGCACCCACAATTTCTGAAGGCAAGCCATTCCACTGGTTGATTGTTCTCACTGTCAGGAAATTTCTCCTTAGTTCTAAGTTGCTTATTCTTTGATTAGTTTCTAACCACTGCTTCTTGTCTTGCCTTTTGGTGCTTTGGAAAATAGGTTTTTTAAATTTTTTTTTTAATTTCTATTTATATGCCGCCCTTCTCCGAAGACTCAGGCAGCTTACAGTACATTTTAGCAATTAACCCATTCTTCTTCGTTGCAATAGATAATTCACTGCCCCCCCCCCCCCACACACACACATGATGTAGTGGAGAGCTGCAAGATCTGTCCTTGTTGTATTGATATAATATAGTGAGCATATACAAACTTCATAGTATGATTTCTTTAAAAATGTATACTGTACAGCATTCCTGACTAAATTAGATAGATAGATAGATAGATAGATAGATAGATAGATAGATAGATAGATAGATAGATATAGCCTTTTTCAGTAATGCCATAGTTTAATTAGAAAATGGCTCAGATTAAATTATATTCCTTGGTTAATACGATTCATATTTATAGAATTATAAAACATTGTTAATATGTTTCAAATGATGATGATACTCTGATTAACATATGAAATACTAATGTAGGCAGGGGTTTTTTAAGGAACAAATACAGTAATAGTGTATAGAAATATCTAGAAGTTGATCCAGGCTTACTGATACCATGTCTCGTCTGGAATAGGAAATAGTTACATAATATTTTTTCTAATATACTCTCCCTACTTTCTGTTATTGGAGAAGGAACTATTGTTTCGGGGGTAGGTGTATCTTCATTAATCATTTGATTGAACTTTCAATTTTTTTTTAAAAAAACCCTGCTTTAGTCTATGTAACGTATTTTCATTCTAATAAAACAACATTTAAATTATACTGCTGGATGTGTAATTGAAGACCTTCCGGACGTACATTCTGCAAAATATGTTTAAAATAATTTTGTATATGTGGTCTGTGTTTTCAAGATAGTGACAAATTCTAGAAAGCTGTCAGAGAGTGAAAATCTGGCTTTTTGTTACCTAATACCAAAACTATTACGTAGGATGTCTTTTCTTCAGAGTGTATTGAATATTTTTATTTTTGTTGTTTCACTTTAATTTTGTTTTACAAACCATAGTTCATAAGGGAAATGTTGCTAATGGGATTTTGCCTTGGAGCAGGTGACAATGATCAATGTCTCTTCCATAGGCGAGTAGTGTATCTCTGACAGTTGTCAGCGTTGTCACCAAGTAGGTGATAAAGCACTGGAAGCCTTGGAAAAGCTGACTTAAGGTATTCTCTGGGGATTCCTTCAACATTAGATTGACTCCTTATTAAAAGAGAGCTGATCAAGCATGATAAAATCCTGCTTATGTGTTTTCTCAGTTAATAATACAATCAGCAAATGAATTCTTTGCTGGAAATGTTTAGCTATGTGAACTATTAAGTATTTGAGATTGGTCATGCTAACCTGTTTTTACTCTATAATTCTAAATGTTGCTGCAGAATATATAAACCCCGAAAATAAATAAATAAATAAACAAACAAACAAACAAACAAACAAACAAACAGATGAATTGCATATGAATACAAGTATAGAAATATTTTTTCTAGTAATACTGTAGGTTAGAGTAACAGTCAACACTTCAGCAGTTCTTTTGAAGGACTTTTAATGGAAATAACCAAATTGTTCATATTCTAGTTTCATGGAGCATGTTCTAGTTTGATTAATTAATTTGAAACAGAACAGTTGCAATTTGCAAAACATTTTATTTTTTAATAGAGTGAAAGTTAATTAAATTAATGTTTTTATTCTAATGTAAATTGATTAAAATGTTTCTCTCTAGTTAAGAAATGTATCAAGTTATAACTAAAAAAATCTTACAGTCTTCATTACTTTCAGATTAAAAAGCATCAGCAATTGAAATAAAACCTCAATGGATAATCTGAAAAAAATAAATTGTGTTAGATAAAATCCTTTTATAGAAGCCCTGTAGATTAAGCATTCTCAGTTATACTTGTGGCAGCTGTAGGTTGTTTGAATGTGCGTGTGCACATTTGGAAAACTTTTTTCTCTTTATTTTCCTCATAGTTATGTGTGAATAGTGCAGTTGTATTGCTAAGGATTCACTATGTTTTTGTTTTAGTGCACAGATCTAGCATTTTCTTTTTCTGAACATTTAGGAAGAAAATAGATTAATAGATCTTTAAGGATTAAAATATTTTTTCACCATATTTAACGCTAGCAGATAAATATGTCAGTAGTGTTGACTCTGGCATTGTGTTTATTTAACACCAGCTTTGTTTGTGACCGACAGTCCACAAAGTGTTGTTATAAATAGTAACATTCCAAGAAACATTTATTTTTTGCCAAATTCAAATATTTCTCTGCCTTGAGGTTCCTAAACTTTCTAAAACAGGCCCTTGACTTACAACTTGGTCTCAAGCTTTGCCACAGCATTTTGTTGCTATGGTCACTACTTTATCTACTGTTGCTTGGAATAATTTTTTAGATGATCAGGAGGTTATTGTATGTTATAAATACAGTGGAACTTCAGTTCACAAACACTTTGGTTTACAACTAATTCAGTTCACAACCAAAAAGTCAGCTAAATGTTTGACACGGTTCACAAACAAATCCTCAGTTTACAACCAAACTTCCTGAGGACAAAGAAATCTCAAGAGAGAAAAGTCCTGAAGGAGAACGTCCTTCCTTCGCGGAGGTGGACTGTCCCACAAAACAGCAACCTCTCTCACTCAGAATCAACTGAACAGTTTTGTCTGTTGTTCATGGTTTTCTCAGTGTTTGTATTAAAGGATTTTACTGTTACACTGTATGTTCTGTGGCATATTTAGCTACAGTACTGTATTTGTGTGCTTCAAAATCTTTAAAAAAAAATGAGTTCGTAGGGTTCTGGAATGGATCAATCGTGTTTCCATACAACCCAATGGGAAAATTTGTTTCAGTTCACAACCAACTCGTTTCACAACCAAAGTTATGGAACCATTTGTGGTCGTGAACCGAGGTTCCACTGTAATTTATTACTCCAGAAACTTACCAAAATATTCCATTCTCCAAGTTCCAACTTTTGTTGCAGATTTATTGTAATAAAATGACACAGATTCAGATTTATAAATAAAATAAAACTTGCTAAAAAACCCTAACATTTAAAAAGGCCTTTAAAAAAAGGAAAGAAAAACACATGCTTATCTATTTAGATCTCCAGTTGATTCTACAGTATTTGTGGTTGGCTTGATATTGCCTTAATATACTTGCATGACAAAGTCAAGTTAGTGATGCATGAGTGAAGCTTGAATTCTTACTATCTCAGTCTGAAGTTCCTTTGGGGTTTACAGCTGAATCTCTGTAAGTTACTTAGTTTCTATAGTCTTTCTCTTTTATATTTCATAAGCCTTAATTCTCTAGGGAGCACTAGCAAGACACATTTTCCTATTAGCTTCCGTTTATATCTCAAACTATCTGTAGGAGAAAGATTGCACAATTAAAGCATTTTGGCTGTAGCAGATACAGTTTAAGCACTTCCATTTATCTGGTAGAATCTTCCTGCATAGCTACAAAGTAAAAATCCTGTATCGCATATTGACAATTTGAAACCTGTGGCTTGATTTTAGTAGACCAAAAAAGATATTATTCCTTGCTTGTTGATTTCTAAATACAGAGATACACATTATTTCATTACTTATAGGTTAGAGGGTACCTCTTGTTTTCCATTCAAATTATTGCTAATAATAATTTTCAGAAACATTTCAAGGGGATAGAGAGATGGTCAGAGAGACACATAGACATAGATACAAAGTTAGATACTCTTTTACGGAGGTCCAATGTATCTAATACATATCTATATGTATGCAAATAAATAAATATTTTTATTTTATCTATGTTCAGATTTTCCCTTGAAAATTTTCTGCTCAGTCAAGACCATTTTTTATCTATATTTATTCTGTGTGACTCAGTAATTTTGAGAGGGACTTATTCAATGATCCAATGGAGGTGGATCATTGCATTCAGAAACTTTTTGAGTTTCAGATTTGATTCACTAGGGCAGGGGTGTCAAACTTGCGGCTTGCGAGCTGGATGCGTCACGTGCTGACCCCGCCCCCACCCAGTTTAGCGAAGGGGGGAAAAGTCCTGATATGTCACGTGATGCCACTGTGAGGACGTGAGTTTGACTAGGATAATCTTCAAATACTCCTTAGCTCATTGCACTGCATGCCAATATTCAGTCTCCTCTCCAAATTATGTGACAGAGTTGCTATGTACTCTTTTCTTTCTAGTCTGTGCTCATTTAGATGTTTCTATATTAACTTCATTGCCAGATACTTACAGGGAGATGAGTTCTGGTGACATTTGGCCAGAGATAGTGCAAGAATTTACAGCATTTTTCATGTTCTCTGAGACTACTAGAAATTGTCTTCTTTTCCATTCTTTGGAAAAGAGTTTTTTCTTGAGAATGTTATAATTTGTAGGGGGGAATAAAATGTGTAAAAAGTCTTACCTGATTGGTTAATACTATGAACATGCTTGATTTTGGACTTAAAACACACTAATAGTTTTTTTAAAAAAATTCCAATTTATATGCCGCCCTTCTCCGGAGACTCAGTGCAGCATACAGTCTTTAGAAGCACAATTCAATGTGCTTAGCAATAGCCTTCATTCTTTGTATATGCCTGTTTATTAGTGGCATTTTTACAACGTCAGCTTATTGCCCCCAACAGTCTGGGTCCTCAATTTACCTACCTTGGAAGGATGGAAGGCTGAGTCAACCTTGAGCCTGGTGAGATTCAAACTTGCCTTAATTACAGGCATCTGGCAGTTAAGTGCTAAGTACTAAGTGCTTAACACACTGCACCACCGAGCCTCTTAATTGAATATAAGATCTATATATGTTTCTGAATTCAGTGAGATAAAGATAACCTAATGTACAAGACTTTCAAAAGAACTAGTCACAAAGAGATAAATCACCAATAAATGTATTTGGAATATATGTTTCCCATGCTTCTGCTTTATGTTTGCATATTTTCCTCTCAGTGAGATGGCAGTGCTAGCTAAGTAAAGGATGTCAGTAGATGCCAGAAAAAGGATAGTTGTCAGAGAAGAAGGGCAATAAATGAGATCAGAGTTAAATATATGCCTGTCACATTCTAGCAGCTGGCTTAAGCCCTGCTGTTGTTGTTCAAATACACTGGCCTTAAAAAGGAAGCAAATGTATTGTAGCCCACATATGAAGAAGGAAACAGCTGGTGGATTTATCACTCCTGTTAACTGACAGAGAAGGTCGGACTTTTTAAAAAAAGAAGCAAGTTTAATGTTTGTGTAACAAATTGAAGAGGTACTACTGTATATAATAAATATATTTCTTTGTGTTCTAGAAACATAACCATGTATTCTCTGTAACATAATTATTCATATTGAGAGATTTAATTTATGAGTATAGCTTTAATTTTTTTAAAAACTACCACAAGTATCTTTTCAGTTTTTCATACGAGAAGCAAAGAAGCAGCATCATCTTGAACTGAGTTCAGTCAATTATGAAATTGTTTCTGAAAGGGCAAATACTTTAAAATTGGGGATAAGATTCAAACAAATGGGCATTTGCATTCATGTATTCATCCTGTAGACATTCATGTCATTAACTATAGTATCTTCTTAGGCATTCCACTTTATTGACTGAGTGACTTAGCATGTATGTTATGCTATGGAAATGATCTAAATTATTGTTCTGAGCCGATATAAGAGCAGAGAAGTCATAGGCTACATATAGCAACCGATTATCATTTTTACATCCTAGATTGTGGAAGGTCAAATTTTTTAGACTGATTTTAGGAGCTTTAAGAAGAATATTGGCAATCTAAAGCCTTCAGAGACTTAAAGGCACTGATTCCAGATCTTTAAAAAAACCAGTCACAGCACATTGACAGGTTTGGTCCCTGGTCCTAGTCTATTTTCAGAAATTTATCCTGCTTACAGAGTTCCAAGCTCCTTAATATGATTTTTTCCAGCCTTCTGTTTGAGCTGATACAACAAAATCTGTTTGGGTCAGTAGGAAGTTGGATTCTATGTTTATACTCCCTGGTTTCTGCTCTCAGAGTTGAATTATGTAAGGTTATAAGATAAAAAAGTACGGTTTTAAGAATAATGTTTATTAAATAAAATGTGATTGGTAGTGTAACAAACACTTCTTGCAGAATGATAAATCTGGAGAAAAGACATACACTTGGTATGGAATATTTTATTCCCAATTTTCCACAATAGCCTTTTATTTTGTATTCATTTATTAGCAAAGATATAGTTGCTCATCTACCAGAAGGAACAGGGAATGGGCAGCAGCATAAAAGGCTATCTAAAAACAAAAAGGCTATCTAAAACAACAGTGTTGACAATTAAACTCACATTTATCAGTCATCCATTCCATACCAAATCCCTTAAAATCCTGGTATCAGTACTGCTTTTCTGAAGGCCAACAGAATTAAACCCATGTGTATCTGCAGGAAGGTGTTCCATATGGTAGGCACTGTGACAGAGAAAGCATCATCCTTCTGAGTCCTCACCAGGTGACACTTTCTACCAAAGTGATCCAGAGCACTCCCACACTGCTTCATCTAGTAGGATAAGCAGAACCCATTAGGGATAAGTAGATAATCTAGGTTGTGCCTTGTAAGCCTCTAAAAGCTATAATCAAACCACCACTTGGAAATCTATGGTAGCCAGTGTAATTTACATAGTAGTGGTGTTACTTGGGCATACCTCAGTGTACCTTACTGCTGTCCATGCCTTAGTTACGAATTTGCTGAAGCTTCTGAACATTTTTCAAGGCTAGCCCCATGAAGATCACATTGCAGGAGTTTAACTCGTGAGTAATTATGAGCAGTGCCCCCTCCCAGTCACCAATCTAGGAAACGGTCAAAGCAAAACACTATTGTTTTAGATAGCCATTTTGTTTAAGCCTTTTTGTTTTTAGTGCCCTGTACTTTTATTCTGCTGCCCACTCCCTGTTCCTTCTGGTAGATGGGCAACTATATCTTTGTTAATAAATGAATATATAATTGTGTCATTGTACAATAGACATAGTGATGATCATGCACTCTCCAAGGGTTTTCAGATAACCAAAAATAAAGGCATCTAATCTGTAAAGGAAGATTGTTCCATAATATGGTGTGCGTGGGTAGTGATGGGGGGGCTGCATTCAAAAATTAATTAATAATAATTAATAGAAATAAATAAATAAATAAATAAATAAATAATGTAGCCACCTGCCTAGCAAATGTTAAAGATGTTGACAGCAAGTTTGCAGTACACAAACTGGTTGAACCATTCCTATGTGACAGAAGTGCTCCCATTCTTTGTGACAAATCTTATAGGGTACTATTGGTCAAACTCAATTGTTCCCAGAATCATATTGAAACTATAAATGAGATATAGTATTACTATAGCACTTCTGATTCTTTGCCACATTTTTTACCAGTTGCAGTTTTTTATTGGTGAAAGGCAGCCTTACAATATGTAGAGTGGGCTGCAGTAATCCAAGTGGGCAAGATAATAAGTTTTATTTTTCCCCACATGCCTAGATTGAAGTGCCTTACTAATAAACTAAGATCATATAATGTCTTTCTTCATATTTCTTAGAAACTATTTTGAAATATTTCTTTATAGAAATGTCTATAGCTACAGTATGCAGTCTTTAAAAAATAACTTTGAAACAACCATTTTTGTTAAAATCGTACATATTTTTGTGTTCTCTATTTTACTCATTTACGGATAGTACCCAAATACCAAGAGCATAATAAAGTTGTGTTTTTGATTCATTGCTATATTTGTTCTCTCTTTCGTTATTATTCTTGGTGATACTAAAAACATACGTACTACACTCATTCTATCTATCATTATTCTTAGTGACAGTATAAACAGCTCAGTATAAAAACAAGATCATTACAATTTTAAACAGGTTCTACAATAATTTTGTATTTATATAATTTAATACATTTATAGAAAGTAGTTTGCATTATGTTTTCTTAATAAATACTTGGGGGTGGTGTGAAAATGGGGATCAGCCTTGAATCCTTACAGACCGCAAGAGAACTAAGTCCAATTCCCCCTGAGTGCCATTAGATGTACCAATTTTAGTTGAGAGGATTCATGTGCACAAGCTTTTACCAATAAATCAGTTTGCCTGTCGACCTAGCCTGATGCTATATTTCATTTCTTAAACATATATTTGTAACTGGATTCTTTTTTTATTGAAAGAACATAAATTGAATTAACTCCTTGGAGAGACCTTGCAGGCTGTAAGGACGTAGCCTAGCAGTCAGCTAGCCTGTAATTAAGGCATGTTCGAATCTCTCCAGGCTCAAGGTTGACTCAGCCTTCCATCCTTCTGAGGTAGGTAAATTGAGG
>JANHFR010001165.1:13805-24170 GCA_032468015.1 Mimophis mahfalensis | reverse complement strand
CCCCCCCCCCCCCCCCCCCCCCCCCCCCCCCCCCCCCCCCACACCCACTGTTTGTATTGAATCACTGTTATGAATGTTCACTTCTGTGAAAAATACCTTTTGTACATATAATGAGGGAGCAAGATCATGCATTCCTACTTCCATACTTCTTGGATGCCACATGTGAGTGTTGAATGTGAAAAAAATTGTGACATAAATCCACTTGGCTTGATTTTCCTCTTTTGCAAATTATAGTCGCATGTGGATATCTAAAGATAACGGAATCAGGACAGATATATCAAGTGGAATGGGAAGAAAAATCACATTTTACTGCTTGAGAGAATTGTACTGGATAGTTACTGGGCCAGAGAATCAACTAGCTTTTAATATTTTGTATCTAGAAGTCTTTGACGTTTGGGTGGTTGTTCAATTTGTGACTGAATTTTTAATTGTATCTAGAGTTGGCAGTTATTAGAAATGAAGTTTTGTAGGTTTGGGAGAGATTTGTTAATTTGCAGACATTGTATTAAGATTTATATTTTTATTTTGGTAATATTGGAGAGCACATAGCATACACTTTAGTAGTAGAATGTTCCAAAATACACCTTAGTTACAGTTACCATTGTATAGACCATGGTGACGTTTTTTCTCCCTAAAACTTGGCTTTACTAATGATGGTCTATGATTCAGATACACATGATGAATCAGTGAACATGATGAATAATTCCAGATTCCATCAAACTCTGAGGAGGCTTTGTTTATTCATTTGGAATTGTGGACAATAGTGTAAAAGAGTAGAATACCAGACTATTTTTTGTCATTAATACATTTTTTATTTATATCACTTGGTTCCCCCTTCAGGTTTAATTTGTTGTGTGCAACCAAGTTGAAAATTCCATTGTACTAACATAACTGGACACGCTCTAGCTTCACATATGTCTGAATAATTGTCCAGTTCAATATGTGTTAAAATTCAATGTCAGTAAACCGAACCACTTTCTGTTCATAAGAAAAACTATGAGGAGTTAACTGAAGCTAGCGTATGCATTAATTTGATCTTTGGTTAACAGAGGTTTTAAAAGAAGTATCCCATTATTGTCTGATTAAAGATTTTATTCTTAATGCTGGCTTATATGTAAGCATTGTATTTAAAGCAAGAGCTCCCAACTTTTCAGAATTCATTTCTTTGAGAATTAAAGAGATCACATAATTTCTCCTAAGCCCCGCCATATAAATAATATAAAATTGAATTTATGTAACAGAGAGACTGACTGATTTAATTGTAATAAACTGTAATGGTGTTGCACACTTGACAAACCTGTGTGTACTGTAGATGGTCAGGGACTTGGCAGAGGATGTATCACAGGTGTACTGGTATCTTACGATAGCTTGCATAGATTTAAACACACAAGAAATGGCAGTGCTGAAACTATAACAGTAAAGTGTTTTTCTCAAAGCCAATTTTCACATAATTTATATCTACAAATTGTAATACCATAATAATTAAAATTGTAGTAAGTACCAAGAACGCTTTAAGATTCTGGATATCTAATACACATTTTTATAGTGGCAAAATAATGCCACATTAAATATTTATTAATTTTAAGGTTGTTTTTTTTTTACAATATTTTTAACTTAAAACCCCACTTTTCAGCATTTAAAAAAAAATCAGGGAAAATAAGGTATCATTTAAGTTACAACAGTAATGGTTTTAGAGTTCATGAACTGTAGCCTAAATGATAGGCCATAGAAATAATATAAAGGCAACCCAAGATGTACGGCCTTTAAAAATGTGCTATCTGTGAACATTGCACCTACTGAATTCATTTTTTAAAATGGCACAACTCTGACTTTGCACTGAACACCTTTCTCACTTTCATCTCCTCTGCTTTAGTCAATGGCAACAGTACAAATATTCTTATCAAACCTCAGAATTTATTAGAGATAATAAAGCTGTTGAATGAGTCTTAAAATTTGTACTACTGTAAAGTGGACCAAGTTGTTGAAGGAGAATGAGAAAGAGAATAATTAAAGAAGAAACAGCTCAAGAAAAATGGGAATGATAACTTTCCACTTGAGAACTTTTTTTTTATGTTTTATTGTAATATTTGTGTGTTTTGGAAAAGAAAATAGTATTTACAGGTGGCTTCTTTTAAAATATAAAAATATAAAGCAGGAATGTATATGAAATGTCAAATTTTATTGTATTTGCAAAGTATTAGCTTTGAAAAAAGAGCTGTTTGTAGTTTTTAAAATGCCTTATTAGTATCAATTAGATTTCTTATATTTTTGATGTAACTAGAGCATTTTAAATATAGAATTTTAAATGGCAGGACTTTTACAGTGTTTACATACAACTGCATTTTCTTAGTGTCCTATATGTGTAAGATAGAGGTGTTTTGTTTTTTTTAAAGGAAAAAGCTCTCTAGAACATTTGAGCTTTTCCTGTTTCCCATGAACGATGCCTACTCTTTTAGACTTCAATTTAGTATTGCTTTGTATCATGAAGCCAAGAAGTTCAGTGTTGATTGTAAATAGAATCATTGAAAAGCAATAAAATTTATTGAACAAAAAACTTGTTTGGCCGGTAGTTTGTGAAATCAAATGTCAACAAATCAAATTTCTTAGATTCATTTCTCTTAACAGTCAGTTATTAATAATCACATTCATCATTACTAGTTGCTTTGATTGCTTGCACATGGGAGAATACTAATGCTTAATAGCAGTCAGATACTGGTATGGTGCACTGACTGTTTTCAATTCTTTTATCAAATTCCAGAAATTGTTCATCATTTTGTTTTGTTTTGTTTTGTTTTTTCCTTCATTGACTGCTACTAACCATTAGTTATATTTTTATTTCTATTTTTCCTTGTTAACCAGTTTTGTGGGGACTGGGCTTCTTCATATGTTCAAATCATGATACTAGGCTGTCATGATTTTTATTGCATTCTGTAGATGGTGTCAAGCAGTATGTCAGAATTAAACATGCTTGTTTTTATTAGTTGTGATTAGTTTTCATGTTGTCATTAAGCCGTCACTAGCTGAAACTAATCTCTTCTCTATCTTTCTTTCTTTTTTTGTTTTTTTTGTTTTTTGTTTTTTTTTTGTTTCTAACCACCCAGCCGCCACCGGCAACTAACCTATGACCTTCTGACCTCTGAACTCTTCACCCAATGATGACCTGACCATGCCTGCCTGCTGATCAGTTAACTGGTAATCGCCTTTGCTTGTCTGTCTTCAGTGCAGCGAGCTGAGGCATTTGTCCGTTCGTCTTACCATCTAACAAAAAGACAAAGAATTTGTTGTCCTCCAACTCAGCTTTTTTTCCCTGTTTGGGTGAAAGTGGTTCTAGAACCTGCACTGAATAGTAGTAAAGCAATAAGGTCCAATTCATCCTTCCGCACTGATCATCTTTTAGTGTCCCACCCTAAAAATGGTAAGAAGGGCCTCATTTAAGAGATGGAAGCAGATGTCCCTTAACTCCCTGATGTCAGAGGCAGTTACTGTGAGACTTCTAGGAATCTTTCTCTTCTCATAAAGAAGTCAAAGCTCTCTTTGAATGTACTGTGTGATGATGCATCATGCATGAACCTTTGGTCAGGGATATCATTGGTGAAGGGATTCCTAAAAGTATTCAAAATTTGACATGCAGTGTAATCACTACCAATGCCCTCAAAGGGTAGAAGATGCAGCCTTTTTTATATTACCTGCCAAATTGGGTGTTTTTAAGAAAAAAAAAGTGCCATGAAAGATAGGTTACTGAATTTTTGAATCACATCAATGCATTAAAAGACAGCAACCCTATCGAAGCTAATGCTGAGATACAGTTCTTTTACTATACATCAACTTCCTTTTAAAAATTACATGAATACAAGGTACATGCATTATGTGTCACATTACTGGGCAAACTGTTCAAATATTTTTTTAAACCTCCCTGTATAGAGTAAATTCATAAGGATATAAAAGCCATGCTTGCCTATTTGCTGTATACATGTAATGAAATTGTAGATAAAGTGTAGTGCATTGAAACAAATTGAAAAAAAAGTAGATACTTTTACTATACAAGGGTGCTGGTGCAGAAGAAATATATATTTTTGGAAATGTAGCATTTTATACTTTCAAGTGTTATAAAAAAGAAAAAAGAACAAAGAAAACCCTTTATTTCATTAAATGATTTTTTCTGGTGGTTGTCGAGAAACAAAAGACCAAAAGAGCCTTTTTGTCTTTCTTTTTTTATTTTTTAAGTATTGGAATAAGTATAAAGAAAAGAAAGTGCCTTATTTTCTTCATGGTCATTTAGTCAGGTGTGTCGTATAATCAGCTCCTCCCTAAGACAGCAAGTTAATGCATGCCACTCAGTCCGCCCAGTATGTGAAAAGAAGCTGTGAGGAAAGACAAATGAGTTGACTATTAAATTACCTGGTTTTTGCCACAGCATGATGCAACCTTGCCAGATCCCAAACTGTGAAATAGAATTGTTCCACCAACAGCCAACCGCAATATTTTTGTAACATGTTCCCTCTTCAATTGTAGACAATATATTTTTGTAATACTTGCTCAGCCTTAAACCAAAGGGTTCTACGATGCAGTTTCATTCTAAATCAAATTATAAGATTACAGTAGTTATAGAGTAGCAAGTGTTTGGGTTTTTTATTATTATTTAGAGATTAGTTATCCTTTTTTTTTCCTGATTGAGCTAGATGCAGGAAAGTACAAGAGAACTTAAACTTGCTCCCATATAATTTCATCCAAGACTAAACCAAACATTAAGATTGAGCATGTTATAAGTTCTGGATGTTTTAGCTACAATGCCAAGTGCGTATGGATTTACATAATTTTTTGTGAAACTTCTACTTGAGGAATGTTAACTACTGGTTGCGCTTTCCTTTAAAGGAGGAAAATCCAGCTGTGGTTCAGTTTGAATTTTTAAAAGAAGCTTGTGTGGCTGAATTAGTATTAATTAACACTAGTGTTTATAAACACTTTACGCACAAAAGTGGAGTATAAAATTAATGAGCAAGTATCAACATGGTCACAGCTTTGAAGCAAATTGGCAAAGATCAGGTGATACCTTGCCCTTTACATTTTGTCAGCTTATTCTCCTAAAAACCTTCACAGTTTCCAAATCAAAGGTCAATAGTAAGTTAGATAAAGAGGGCTTATTTTTTAAGCATCTGCATGGTGACTTTATCAACATTGTGTCTCACCTGGAAACAAGTATCAGTTTATTTACTATGCAATAAACATTCATCTTTTTGTACGCAGCTAGCTTTCCTTTTATTCTGCCACTGGCTTTGTCTTCCTGTTACATAACATTTTTGTTGTTTTTTTATTTGGTTTTACTTTTGGTATATGCTGTGCCATTTTGATTTTTGTTTGGTTGAATAAACTTGCGACACTCAAACATTTTGAAGAGAGGATTGGTATAACGTTACCAGTATTTGATCCAGTTTCATCTCAACTGTGATAAACCTGGACATTTTTAGATGCTGATCAGAGGTCTCTTCTTGGGAGAAGTGTGACTTCTAAAAGTAATGTTTGTTCTGAAAAAAAGTTTTAAACTTGGTTGATAACATTTTGGATCAACTTAAAGCATGACTTTTGAATCTCTGAATGCCTTGGTTCTCAGTATTATCATCCTTTATTGAATTTTTCTTTCTTAAAATATGTAGTTTAAGTCTTTTTTCTGACAGTATTATGTAATTTTTAGAGTGGGTATATGGGAGTGTCGCTTGTATGTAACCGTACAGATGACATGTATTTGTCTTATTCTTTTATCTTAGTTTGATGCTTGTATGTAACATAACCAACCTATTGCCTATGAGAAACATGTAAGATAATGTATTTACAGCCATTGTTACAAGTTTATAATGTATTTTTCTATCTTGTTTTATATGTATGTTATATAACATTCAGAATAATTTTTCCTGATTGAGAAAAGGATACAAAAATGCAAAACCCACAATTTTGATAACTGAAAATTGCTAATTGTTTTGCAGTACTTTATTATTATATTGGGAGTGTTGTCTTTCTTAGGCTTTTAGTTAGCTACTGGATTGAATACATTAGACATATTTGGGTTTTAGTTGGGTTTTTACATAGCTTGCATTTTAATTCTTTGGTTCTTTGCTGTTTCTATTAACCCATAGCATTATTTTAATAAATGTTATAATACCAACCTACTAACTTTGGACTATGTCAGTTTATTAACCATTACATGTTTAATTGAATAAACAAGGAAGGACAGAAGAATGTAAGTTATGAGTTCTTGGACTAACCCCAAAGAAGTGACCACAGATAACACATGATTTGTTTTATGTTGTTTGTTTGGCTGACATTCTGCACACTACCATTGAATTGGCTTTGGTCATATTGGACTTTTACCTTATGGGTAAGTGCCAGTAGCGTGGGGAACAAGTAGCATATTTTCAGGTAATCATCTTTTAGAGTCTTGCCACTTGCCTCTCAGCATCTGCATTACTAATTCCACAATCTCTTTTTCTAAATTAATCACTGTCACCTCACAGCAAAAGGGCAAAGATATCATATATTGGTATACTGTATGTGCCCAAAGAAACCAGTTTGATTCTTTGTTGAGCCTTTATGATGGAAACATTTAGTTTGATTTTAATGTTCTGATTAAAATGGCAGTTCAGCATCTCAGTATCTAAACAGCATTATTATGCACATTTAGAAATGTTACTAAAGCAAGAAACAGACCATTAACCTAGCAGGATCCATATTTCTTCCAATTTCTTTGAGATCCTAAAGGTGATTTTAGAAGCAGTCTTCAAATGACACATCTCAGGTAATTAAGTTGTCTTAAAGCAGACTGTTTCTTAATAAACAGTTTTAAAATTGTGGGTTCACTGCTTCTTGAGCAGAACATTTCTTTTTTATATCTATGGTTGGTAATATTTAAATGACATCATGGTACAGGTCAAAATTTAAAATTAAAGTATATAATTTTCTAATTACTGCAAAAGGTATATAGAATATCCATTTGAAAAAGAAGTCTAACATTTTGTATACTTATCTAGGAGATAATTGCTTGCAGAAATGTGTTGTAATAAATTATTCGAGTTTTTCATGAGTAGATAACGGTTACTAAAATACGGCTAATATAGCCTGTTCATCTGTTTTCAAATTGAATTTAATATATTTTATGTGAGACATATTTATATGGAACAGCATTTGTTTAAAACATTCCTTTCTATGATCCATTTCAGAGAATTTAGGCTGAAACTTGTATCCATTATTATAACCAGATTAATAAGGCTTAATTTTGAATAGACATACATAAAATTGAAGGGTTTATAAGCACAACATGAATATTGTTTTTTAAAAATGAAGTAAATCCTTTTCATTTTTAAGAAAAATAAGTTTTTGTGAATACATTGGCATATGAATCAGTATTTCATGCTGAAATATGTAATATATTTGAAACACTGTGTTTGGGAATAGTACGCAACATAATCTTAACTCATCTAGTTGAAAAGTCTGGATAAACATAAAGGTTTACCAGCTATGAATTATATAATAAAAGTGAAATTGAAATAAAAATGAAAATATTCAAGCCTATTTTCCTAAAAATATACAGTAGCAATGGCTTTTGTTCAATATTGTAGGATAGAATGTAATAGGAATAAATCCATTAACAATATGCATGGATGCATACCTGTCTGAAATTAAACCCACCATAGACTAAACAGTAACTAATACTAAAAATTAGGTATTTTTTATAGCTACCACTCCTTATGTTTTTTATATAGAGGGAAACAATCCAAATGCTGCAGTGATCAAATAGTATTTTTTTACAAATGTGGAATGAGAACAATTACATATACCTAAGGCTTGAAAAAAATGCATATTTCATGATAACTTTTCATAACATCAGTCAGTATCCCATATGATTTGATGAAATGGCTGTTTATGTTAATTAGAGAGATAATAAAAAGGAGGAAATTTATCTGAGTTTGTAGGATCACATGAGTCAACAAGTATAACATACTTCCACATTTTTAACATTAGCTCACTTTCTAAGAAAAAGTTAGAAGGAAATTTTGGAGGAACAACAATGTTTCCTGAGGTAAATATAACTTCTTTAATAGATTGAAAGCAAAAGTCATAAAAGCTTTACTGTAGCTAGAGTGAAAATAATGTAAAGGATATGTTATTCATAACAGTACTTTTGTTTTTGAAAAACAGCCATAATGTGAAGCTTAAAGAAGTCAGATACTATAAATTATTTTTAAGTATGCTGAATATTAGATATTTTGTTTAGCACTTCCATTCAGAGCAAGAATCCAGCAGAGAGTTGTCACTGG
This sequence comes from Mimophis mahfalensis, assembly GCA_032468015.1. Lineage (NCBI taxonomy): Eukaryota > Metazoa > Chordata > Lepidosauria > Squamata > Mimophis > Mimophis mahfalensis. The sequence continues at coordinate 15,864 of JANHFR010001165.1, read as the reverse complement.
AGGATGATGAAGTGCAGTTATTTTTCCAGTTCTCCCTTCGCCATTTCATTCCCCATAGTCTTCTAAACACTGGGATCTTACTGGAACAATGTGAGTGATGCATTGGTTTCATGGGATAGGAAGGTGCTTTCCCCAATAAAAATTTGAATATTATTACCTTTAAGGTAACACTAAATTAAGGTTGAATTTAGACTGTGATTTCTCTAATAAAGTGGAATGTAAATAAAAGCAACTACTCTAATTTCATTTGATCAAGCAATAAACTGCCGATACTGTTCCCTTTAGGAAGACAAAAATATTTGCTGGAACAAATATTTCTAGAATGTTAAAACATTTAGTGTTGGTAATAGTTCTTTAGGATTAGATTTGTAAATCTTATTTTTTCAGCCTATTAACTAGGGGACCACTGGAATAATTCCTGTTAGATATTTTGTTGAGAGTGGACAACCAGTCAAGAATCATGCAGTGAAATCATCTGCAGACCATCATGTTGGCATAAAGCCCATAATTACAGAATCTATTTTGATTTTTTTTTTAAAAGATACTCTATCTGGGATTTCATATCTTTTTCAGGTATTCACAATTGCCAGTCAAATATCTTATATAATATTCAATGTTGAATCAAACTGGTTAAAAAGGAACTGTGCTCCTGGTTCTTTTTATGCTGCCAGCTAACTAACTGCAGGTGTGAACATCCTGCCTCAGAAGTGGGTATTTGAGAAGTATAGAATATTTATTTGCAATAATCAGTTCTTGATACTAGATATAATGGCAGTAATTAAATCAGGGTTAGTGCCAGGAGAAAGATTTGCATTTGAGCCACTTATTAGACAAAAGATTTTTAAAAGATATAAATATCCTTTTGAGTTGTATTATTTGAATTTTGTGTCCACAATATAACATGTATTAGGAAAAATCGATGATGCCCAAACACATGTAAATAAAAAGCTTCACACCTGTAATCGATGTGCAATGAAACTGGAAAGTACATGCGCTTTATGCTAAGAAGCCAACGGACAGCATACATTACTTTTATATTTTGAAAAATCAAATTTTATTCTGTATGGAACTGTATGGCAGAATAAAGAATGTACATTTTGCACTCTTTAACTGTCATTAATGATTTTGGCACTTTTGTATATCCTAGATTTCTATGCCTGGCTTCTTAATATTCTGTTACTGTAGATTATATATCAGCAGTTTGTATATGAGATTTTAAATACAAATAGAAATGTCTGTAATAACAGGTTCCTATGGAGGTATTTTAAACCAAAGATAAAATGATGTGAAATCCAGTGTAAACAACAACTATTCTGTTTTGCATCATTGAACAACAGAAAAAGATAATGTTGCATTTATCCTATGGAATATTAAATTGTCATAGGTAGATGTTACATATTGCAAGTGAAAAAGGTACATATTGTGTATTATGACACAAATAGTGGTTCCTTCTTGAATCGTCCATCCCTACACAACCACTACCATCTCTGAATGTTTGAATTCCTGTTTTGATGGTCTAGTTTCCCTAAAATTGCTACTTCAGTAAGCATGTGGGGAGGATGCATTAGAAAGGACATCAGTAGTTCAACCTGAGAAACTTATGTGTGGACTTTTTTAACTATATGAGATACTGATGTTTCATTCAGTATGGAATGGACAACATATCATGGTTACCCTTTAGAGTCTTGCTTTCCAAAATGATCTTTACTTAGAGTGCAGCTTTGCATCTCTACCCAGAAGTTGTTTCCACTGAGTTTAATTAAACAACTTACAGGTAAGAATTTAAAGGACGGATGTCCCAAGTTGTCTCTTCTTTTCCATGGAATTTAAGCTTTTCTAGTTTCTGGGGTTTTTTTTCTTTTAGATGACATTTGTTCCCATTGTTCTTCATTTCTAGTCTCTTAGCTATCTTTACCATTCTTAAAACAATCAAAAATATATATTCCTGTATTTTATTTTTATTTATTAATTAAATTTATATGCCGCCCTTCTCCCGAAGGACTCAGGGCGGTGTGCAGGGCAATTAAAATAAGACCAAATACAAAAGTTAAAATGTATT
>JANHFR010001162.1:119866-130202 GCA_032468015.1 Mimophis mahfalensis | reverse complement strand
AAGACATGGTTAACCAACTGATTATGCTCATATAAAGCTGCAATGCACTTTTAAATGAACTCATAAGTGTTGAGCATTTAATAAGCTCTAATAGTTTCTTAACATTCTGATTATTGTGTTTTAATTGTCTCATCTGTAACCTACTTAAAGCACAAAGTGCTGGCAAAAGAGTGATAGACTTTCCAATATTCCACACCTTATTTTCTTGTGAATGTCAAAGTTCCATATTGACTGATCTTGCTTTGGAAGATTTTTTGCGGGGGTGGGTGAGTGAATATTTATCGCAAAAACATGCATACAATTGATGAAGTATCATTTTTTTTCCAGTTCCTTTACTTCTACCCCTTTATGCATTCTTTCAAGGATGCATATTAATATAACACCCCCAGAATATTTTAATGTAGTAAAATATTAAATCTTTTTTGTCTTTATGAAGATCTTTTACCCAATATCTTTGACAAGCAAAGCATACATTTCACCAGATTCTGAATTTCTTGTATTTTGTGCATGGATTCTGGAACCTGTCTTTAGATTCTAAATAAAATTGTAGGAACTTGCTTCCTACAGTTATTTTAGAGTATAATCTCCATGATTCTTTACCATATCTTACCATAGCCATGCTAACTGAGACTTTAAGAGCTGAAACTCAAAACATATGCTGGGAATACTAGTTTGCTTCCATTAAATTAGATTTTTATCTGTTACTAAATTATATCCTTTTAATGGCATATGTCTTTTAGTATTTCCTTATCCTCCTGAAAATTAATGCAAAAGATATGTGGCTCACATATAAGCTGTTAGGATAATTCCTAACTGTTGCTGTCCCTTAATACATACAATATATCATGGGTAAGATATGCCTAGACTTACCATCCTGTAGATGTGCAGGAAGTGGGAGGAGCTATCCACTCATGTATATAAACCCCCTCCCACTAGTTCTATCTGACTTTGGACCATGTAAGATATTGTGGTCAGACATATGAGGCACATGTCTCTATGCCTGTAAATAATTAGACATAGACAATATAAATAGTTTTAGTATCTTTTATTTAATTAATGTTCAGTAAACATATTTGTTGATTGAACAAACAAGTCTTGAGTGTCCTTTGCTGGGAGTGCCGGCAAGACTGTCACCTCAGGAGAAGAAAATTAACATCAACCTCCTCACACACATTTACATTTATTTTTTTGTGTGACATAAGCTTGAAAAATGTATTAATAAATACTTTGAATTGCACATTCTTTTGTAGCTCAAAAGGGTAAATAGTATACTTACTAGCTGGGATTATTTTACACACACATTTATATGTGAATGTGATGCTAGAGAAGGAAGGAGAAAAGCTGTAGAGGAAAATAGATTTTGTGTTGTTGGGACTAAAGAAACATTTCATGAAAACCCAGGAAAATAAGTAAATGTCCCACTCCTAGAACATATAATGGAGGAGAGGGCATTTCAGTGTCCTCAGAAGGCATCAAAAAGCCTTACAGGGCTTGCAGGTCCTAGAGACAATCAGAATAGAAACCCAGAGAAAAGCTGGTCAAACAGGAGAGACACAATAAAGTTGCACTTCCAAGGTCATAACTTGACTTTGGAGATTTTGTTGATGACATGAGATCCAAAGACAGCTTAGGGAAAACATGCTTTAGTGAAATCTCAAGACGATACCTCCTTTGCAATGTCAGTGGAGAGAACAAAAAGGCCTCCAAATCAAAGAGGCAGAGAAAGTAGGTAAGCCGACTGCATGCAGAGGACTGAGATTTTCCACCGACTCAGCAAAATGGAAAATGACAGATTAATGAATGAAAAGCAAGGACGGAGGGAAGGAAAGCAACAAGGAAGGTCTTTGATGCCTGCAAAGGGGATGCACATCCTGAGGGGAAATGACAGTTAATAAGTGAAGAGATTAAGAGTTCCATAATGAAGCGAGTCAAGGAGATAGATGCCTGAGGTGCTGTGATCTTTTCATAGGGAAGCAAAACTACCTTTTTGAGAATTTGAATGTACTTATTGGAAAAGCATGTGGGCAACATCACTTGGAAGCTCCAGTCTAGGTGTAGATGTTTGTCTGCAGGACTCAGGATAGCCCCATTCTCTTTGGCAGCAGGAGGTACTCTTTGAAAGATATAGTTGATATGGAACAGTACCTGTCCTATATTATATGGTTGGGTTTTTTGTTTTGTTTTGTTTTGTTTTTAGGAATTAGACAACCTCCTTGCATGAGAAACACAGGTGAATCAATGCATTTGCTTTTCTACTACCAAGTATTTGGACTATTAGTGACTTCTGAAGTGCTCAAATACAGCATATTCCCTGCCATTTGTGAAATAGGAAGTTTCAGGTGGCCACTGTTGTGCTGCTTCCTTTGTTAGAGGAATTTTAGGTAGTAATACCACAAGGATTTGATTATCTGGGAAGATTGAGGAAGATTCCAATATTTGAGGGTTTCCTACAAAGACAAGGGGGAGGGCATGTCAAACTATTTGCAAAAGCTGTTGTGGCTCCCCAGTGTTCAGTGGAGCTGGCAGCTGATTCTGACTCTGAGGAGGCAGTTGGGAAAGAATCTAGTCCAACTCTGGAAGCAAGGGGAGAAGAGCCTTTGTTGGAGGCCGGGCCATCTGCCAATTACCAGTTGTCCTCTGCATCTGATAGAAGCAACACTGAGGAATTAGAGCCACTCGTTAGTGCTCGCATGCAAAGACAAATGAGGAGGCAAGAACAGAGGAGAAAATAGCGCACAGGTGATCGGTGAATGGCCATTCCCCTAAGACTTAAAGAAGGGTGAATGGGGAGTGGCATTTTGCAGAGCTCAACTTGTTTACCCTATTCTGGTTTGATTTTGGTTTGTGTTCTGATCATTGAATATTTCACTGTTCTTGCTGTTTGCCTTGAGAATGGAGTATTTGCAACTTTCCAGAATTTCTTAGTTAGCTGGACTTCATTTGTATTCCTTGGTTTTGGACATTAAGTTCTGTCCCTGCCCCAAGAACTGTGTGTTTGCAATTATCTTTGGATGCTTAACTACCTGACAACTTTCCTGGACTAATTAAAGGTTGGATCATTCAGAGTTCTTTTAGACTAAAGAGACATTTGTTTATTTGTAAAATAAAGGATCGGGTTTTGCTTAAGAATAGTTTTGGAGTGTCTTTGACTAACCTGGGCCAAACAAAAGCACCAAAAGGCAAGATAAGAAACAACAGAAGGAAACTAGCCAAGGAGGGAAGCAACCTAGAACCAAGGAGAAATTTCCTAAAGGTGAGAGCAAACAATCAATGGAATAACTTGCCTCCAGAAATTGTGGATGAACCATCACTGGAGACTTTTGAAAAGGAACTGGACAACCACTTGTCTGAAATGGTATAGTCTCACATTTGAACAGGAAGTTGGACCAGAAGACTTCCAGGTGCCTTGTATTATTCTATATTTTATGTCCTATGATTCAATTCCCCACACCAAGGGCTCTCACTATATAAAACAAACCAATCTCTGTTTGTAGAGGGTTGATCCTCTCCATGTTTCATTGTCCTTCCTCTTGAGGTTTCCTTGATGTGAGTGCCTGATATACTATAGGAAGAAGGCAAAGAAAGAAACAGGTCATAATGCAGGAAACACACCGTTGGAATTATGTTAAGTTAAAATTGCAATTTTATGACCATGTGGTGCTGGAATTGGACATAAATGAGTCGGTTATCAAGTGCCTGAACTGCAGTCATGACACGGGGTGGTTCAACAGACATAAGTGGAAATGCAGGTCAGGAGGCATTTTTCCCGAGGCCATCATTACTTTGAACCATCCTTAAGCTAACAGTAAACTTTACAGATTACCTGTAAACAAAGAGCCCTTGGGTTAGCTTATACAAGCAAATGTTGCAAAATGGCTTTTGTTGCAATGAGGGAGTTGGAAGCAAATTTAGAAGGAACTGGGATTAATTGTTTCAGAAAATAACTGAGAAATTTCACCTTTTCAAATATTAATAAGATATGGTATGAAAAATTAATAAAGTATTATAATTATAAAGTCATAATTATATAATTATAACCATATAGTAATACGTTATTAATTTTCTGAAAAAAGTTACAACCAAAACTGACTCAACGTTTCATTTGTTAAGTGAGTTTTGCCCCATTTTACAACCTTTCTTGCCACAGTTGTTAAGTGAATTGCCACAGTTATTAAGATAGTAACATGGTTGTTAAATCAATCTGGCTTCTCCATTGACTTTGCTTGTCAAAAGGTCACAAAAGGGGATCATATGACCTTGGGACACAGCAACCCTCATAAATATGAGCCAGTTGCTGAGCGGCCAAATCTGATCACGTGATCAAGGGGATGCTGCCACGGTCATAAGTATGAAAAATAGTCATCAGTTTTTTTCAGGGCCATTGTAACCTCGAACGATCAGTAAATGAACTGTTGTAAGTCAAGGACTACATATATAGCTTTGTGTTTCTGAGGGCCTGTACAATTTAAGGGCCCTGCTCACCAAACTTTCATTCTTTTTCAGATATAGATCTCCAGTAGATGAACAAAGCTCGTGTTTAAATTCCTTTCTCCTGCTAAAATCAATGTAAGTTAGAGTTTCTTAACCTTCCTGGATTCTGCTTGAATATATTTGCGAGAAGCTACTTAGAAATGCTCTTTTTAAATGTGTCGTATTTTTTTCCCCCTGCACCATGCCAGTAAATTTAACTCCTGCGATAAAAAAAGGGAAAACATACATATAAATTATGGATGTAATTACTTTTTTTTAATCTGGCCATCATAAGTTTGCAAATAAGACTTGAAAATATCATCATGCGGAAATAAAGTCTCCCCGAGTCAAAGTTCAGGACTCATTATAATTTTTCTCAGGCCTCATTTACAATTAGCTCTCGCTTTTCCCATGCAGAACCTGATGCTGTTTTGTCAATTTCATCCCCAAGAGACAGATATCCTTGATGGTGAAGGAGAGACCTTATTTCATGCGGAAATAATCATAAGGGGAAAAAAAACATCCTGATCTTTATTTAAAAGGTGCAATTTGTTGTTACTCTGTGATGTTCAGAAGTCTCCAGTGTCAATATACCTACTTGCTGGATGAAAATGGAATTTTGTTTATTAGACACTTTTATGGCCAAGTAATAAAAAACCTGAATATCAGGAGAGGCAGGCACTCATCCATTAAACCTGTGCTACATTTGAAATTTGGTTGCGAGAGTCAAAAATGTTTTATTGGGAGCCAGTAAACTGTCAATCATTTTAACAGGAAATTGCATGTTAGGGCTGCGCGTTGGAAGAGAATGTTGGAAATAAGCTGATGTGACATCAGATTGATGGTCTAATCCAGGGTTAGGGAACAATAGCCCTTGGATGATTTGTCGATTTCAGCTCCTAGAATTCCTGGGATTCTGGTTCAGGAATTCTGGGAGTTGAAGTCCACAAGTCATAAAGGGCCCTAGTTTCCCTGGTCTAATCTGAACAGCATTGACTTGCTTAGGCCTGACATAGGGATTTGCTGAATCTCTGTTTTCAAGATAGAGGAAGATTAAATCTGTCTCCTCCTGCTTCCGAGCATATAAGCAACTGCTGAACATTGGTAGATAAGGGATGATGTAGATTTGTAACATGTTCCAGAAGAACAGTGCTTTAGTGAAGGGAAGCCATTTCGTTTCCCATTGTTATAACCTCGGCATTGAACTCACAAGAGTTCTGATTTGCTTCTGAACATGTATGAAGTATATCTCTAGGAGGGTCATGGGTTTTTTTTGTTTTTGTTTTTGCTTTTGCTTTTGCTCAGTGCTCACTTCCTCCCCAGCAGAGCTTGTACCTAGCATTTATCTGCAAGAAAGGTTGGAAGTGAGGAAGGAACAATAAAAGTAAGACTGGTATAGCTTTCCATTTTTCCCAGGTCCCCCTCCAAGCCCAACTGGGTAATGAAAAAGACAGGCCAGATGGAATTCTACTTCTGTGTACATATCTCAGGCACCATTCCTTCTGTCTGTGGGAATTGTGGCTTGAGAAAGGACAATGCCATAGCATTCCTGTCCCCACCACATGTCCAGGAGGATGCTAAAGCTACAAAGATACAACCAAGGCTGGGATATGATCTCAGTGCTTGGTTGGCAGTAATGTCAATGGTGGGGTTCAACCAGTTTGCAACTATTTGCGAGAACTGGTTCTGAGCAGTTCAGAGAACTTGTTGAAAGAAATCTCCTTTTGTTTTGTTTTGTTTTTTTCCATTTTACAAGGATATTCCTGTAAGGAAGGCAGGAAGGAAACATCCTGGTGGTTCTAGCCTAATCTTTATTGCCCTGCTTATAAAAATTGCCTCTTGGTTAACCCTTAAAACAGCTAGAGGTTCTTGGCAGTATGCCCAGACTTACTGTTGCTTGAGCTCAGGAGTATTTTTTTTCTTTGCTGGTACTTTGCTAGGGCTTGACTTTTTTAAAGGGGAAGGGTTGTTTTAAGCTTTTTACACTGCGCTTGGGAAGAAATACCCACACACACACACACCCCTTGTTGGAGTTCTTCCAGCCAGGATGCAGCACTCAGTACTTTAAAGAAATAATTGATTAACAAAGCTGAGCTTTCAGAAAGAAGCTTTTAATGACAAGGAACCAAGATGAGTGACATTCAGCAAGGCTTCTTGGTTACCTAGAAATATTGATATTCAAATGTGAGTTTACATACCCGCTCTGAGTTTTGATCCAAAAGTGGTGAAGTATAATTCTGTGCTTGGTGACTTTTAATCCTGTGTTGTTGGGTGGGGTAATTTTCTTTATTCATCTTTGTTTGGAAGGAAAAATGTTAATCTCTGTTCCTAAAAAGAAGCAGGGTTCAGAAATCTGGCTAGTTCCTGTGTCTATTTGTTCTGGTAATTGGTTTAACAAGCAACAGCTACTGTGTTTGCTCTTTTGCTACTAATTGGTTGTTGTTCATTGTTCTAGTGCTAATTGCTTTCTTTGTAGTTAGGCTTATCTCAAGTGTTTACACTTGAGCTTGCCTGGGGTGTGAGCTCTGGCAATGAGCCAGACATCATAAAGCTTTCACTTTATGAGCAAGAATTGGCTGCTGATACTTATCATTGCATTTTAACTGTTTCAATTCCTCAAGGTGCTCTAGCACCTTGCCTGATTTGTAACTCCAGCTTGCAGGTATTTCTAATCTAATGATTGATATTCAGTGCAGCTTTTTGCAAGCAAAGAAGCTTTTTGTATTTTTGTACAGGTAATCCATGGCTTACAAACATTCATTTAGTGACCATTCAAAGTTACAATGGCAGTGAAAAAAAGTGACTTATGACTGTTTTTCACACTTATAACCATTGCAGCATCCCCATGGTCACGAGAGGCTGGGAAAGGTGAAGCACCCCTTGATGTGAGTGACATCAAGTTGACCGTGCCTATTCAGTCTCATGACCACCCAATCACACCTACCCGGCTGGTCATTAGGGCACAGAACTGGTTGTTAATTTATTTGAATCCGACCACTGAGTAACGTATTCCTATATATTGTAGATATGAGTCACTTGGGTTCCTGGTGTTTGAAGCCCTCTTTCCTCTCCTTTGCAAAGGAGAACTGGGAGGAGAAGCAAGGAGTAGTATTGTTTGATTTTTCTCCCCTTCGCATTTCAGACTTGGGATCAAGAAAACCAAGTATTGTGAAGAAGAGTCCCTTCCTTCCCTCAAAAAGATCTAGAAAGAACAAATAGGGTGGGAAAACTCAGAGACAATCACAAGCAGTATCCCTCATCCAGGGCTCATGGGAAGGGGGAACAGAAACCCTGTTCTACTGAAAGAGTCTGATGTGCTTGGATGCTTTTTATGGGAGAGGAAGTTAATTGGGGAGGCTGTTCCCAAATGCAAGAGATGGAAAAAGCCTGTTTGGGATCCAAAAAAGGCTAAGGAAAAAGAAGTGCGCTGCAAAACACCTGCCTGGGAGATCTGTCAAAAATTAAGAGGAAGATGGAAAGAGAAATCACATATATCTACTTGTGCCTCAAAATAAGAAAAGATTCGGAACTGTAACCAGAAATAGCAGAAAGGTGGAAATAAATGGGACTTTCTTGGTCATTTGAAGCTTTGTTAAAAGACTATCTCTTCTGGACAGTTTCTGATTTTTCTGATGATGCTGAATACACTTGATTAACTAAAACTGGAACTTCTGGGAATTGCAATTCAGCAATATCTGGATAGCCATAAATGATAGATTACAGTTTAATTATTAAAAGCAGTTGGCGTATTACTTTTTTGCCAAACACTATCCTCAATAAAATCAGGTTGAGGGTATGGTGATCTCACACAAATTTATTTTTCACTTTAGAAGCACCATGAAGTTTGAAAAGTCACCCCTAGCCATGTTGAAGTCCATTTCTGTATATGGATTGAAAGCAAATACCATTTTATCCAGTGGTGGGATTCAATTTTTTTTTACTACCGGTTCTGTGGTACCCTGGCTTGGTGGGTTTGGCTATGCAGTCAGCCAATCAGAGGTGGTATTTGCTGGTTCTCTGAACCAAGCAAAATTATCTCTACCAGTTGTCCGGAACCTGTCATAACTGGCTGAATACCAACCAGATAGATAAGATTCTTACCTTTCAGTTGCAAAAATAAGATACTTTGTCTCCATCCTAAAATTATCTGCTCATCTATGTGATTCCATAAGAATGTGAGATCAGCATTATAGCAAGGGTTTGCATTTGAAATCATGAATACAAAAGCCATCAATAAATTTATAAGATGCTCAAGAGAAATGATACCCAGCATTCTACTGCCATCACGTGAAGAAACTCAATACATTAAATATTCCAGAGAAGAAGTTGGTTTGTTCTCTGAGGGGCTTCATGTGAATCTAAACACCTTTCACAGCTGCTAGGATTTCTAAGCACTACAGCAGCTAATGAGGAAATTGTAAAAGGGGTCATAAGAAATGGGAATGGGGTGATAAAGACAAATGGAAAAAGTAAATAGGTTATGTATGAAGTGGTTTTCCACACAAACTCTCACATGCTACAGAATTAGTGTTATCCTGTCAACCAAAAGAATCTAGTATATGAATCTAGTATATTACTCCTCTTGGCTCCTTATTCTAAAATGAAAAATAATAATAATATATATATTCCAAGTTCAAAGCTTAATATTACATTGGAGTCATTGATTGATAGGTGTGTTATGAGTTAGAGAGTCATTGATTGATAGGTGCCCTGTATTGTTATTGCAGAGATACCAATTCAGGGCCACAGTGAAGCTGCATACATAAAAGTTACTTTGGAGCAAATACTGGGTCTCAAAAATGTCATCTATGATTGTGTGAGCAGAACCTGCACCCTTTTTTTTCACACATTGTAAGAAATAATTAATTTGAACTGATGCAGTATATTTTTGTTTTAAAAGGTCAACGTTGGATACAGGTTTTCTTCTTGTTGAAATACTGATAACAAAAAAAACCAACCAAAATTAATTGTGTCTGTTTGGGAAAAACTTTTTTTTGGAGGGAAAAGATGCACATTGCCTGTAAATGCTTAGTCATCTAAATCCAAGTCACTCAAATGAAGCTTTTTTTATTATTAGAACAGAAATAAAAACCAGCTTCACTTAAGTAGGTTTTCTGTTGTGTTGGATGCTTGCCTTGGCATACATTGTCTCTCACTCACGTTGAGGTATTTATTTTTTTGACATTGTTCTTTGAAGTTAATGGGCATAAGAACACTATAGCTAGAAAGACAGAGAAAAATTAATCCTTGAGGTAAACTTCAGAGGATGTTTAAAGCAATTGTACATCAGCATTTAATAGGAATAGACTATATAAATAATGAACATATCATAAACAACACAAGATTGAGAAGATAGGTCAGTTTCATTGTCTCAGACCAATTGCTGATCTTCTGAGTTTATGCCTCCTCACACAATAATAAGGATTGTGGCAACAGTAGGTTTCTGTAAATAACTAAATAACTGTTGACTAGACTTGCATCTGTCTGGATTGTAAATTGAATACAAGTAGTTCTTAACTCATGAGAACAATTGGGACCAGAATTTCTGTTACTAAGTAAGGTGATTGTTTAAGTGAATTGCACCCAATTTTATGACCTCTTTGCAGCAGTTGTTAAGCAAATCACTACAATTATTAAGTCAACCATGTGGTCATTGAATGTCAGACCCCCAAACCCAAGAAAGGCATATAGTAATTCTATCAAGCTGAGTTGTTTATTGTTCTACACCTATAGACAGAATCTTGCCAAACTAAAGCACTCTATTATCCACCATATAGCAATAGCACTTACATGGTTCTGTAGTGATTTGCAGAATTTTCTTTTTTTTTATTGAAAAAGTTTTAAGATTACATTTTCAACTTTAAAG
>JANHFR010001162.1:14994-26110 GCA_032468015.1 Mimophis mahfalensis | reverse complement strand
GGTGGGGTTGCGCACACAGGGTGGGGGGAGGGGATGCTGTGTGCAAGGCCTCCCCCCCCCGGTGTGTGCGCGCGCTCTCCCAAGCCCCCAAAATGACAAAAACACCTCAAAAAGTTTGTGTTTTTTTCAATCTTTTGGGGTCTTGGGAGAGCATGCGTATGCACATGGGGGCATAGCGCACACTATGCCCCTTCGCTGCATGTGCATGCACTTTCCCAAGCCCAAACAAGGAAGTGGGCAGTGCGCATGCGTGCACCTAAACAGGAAGCAGCATGTGAGTGGCCACGCCCACTCTCCCACTCCCATTTTTGGCACTTGGTGCCGAAAAGATTCACCATCACGGCCCTAAACAGTTATAGCAATAAAAGGTAAAGAAAAACATTTCTCTGTGTGCAGTTTTTACTAACCTGATCTCCTTTTGATCCTGTAGGTCCCTGTGTACCAGGAAGTCCCCTGTCTCCCTTTTCTCCTTGTTCTCCTGGAGGTCCAATCAATCCAATCAATCCAGGATGTCCCTACAAGTAGATACAACAAAAATATGACTTGCGGTCAAATAATACAACTGAAAGAATAGCATCCAGTGAAGTGATAATTATTACTTTTAGGCAATGATGTATGGAATAATTATTGCATGAGCTCTATACTAATGATATATTTCTACGTACCTTTTCTCCTTTCGAACCAGGATCCCCTTTCAATCCGGGCAAGCCGGGTGGACCCTAAAGATATCAAGAAAAATAACATGAAATAAAGATGCCGGCTATTTCTGAATCAAGTTCATCAAAGGTTCTGCATGTTCAGCTGTAATTCCATCTCAGAGCATTCAATGGCCCATGTCATCCAGTGTGCTACAAGGCACACAATGACCTTTAGCAATATGCTCTTACAAGAAATTTATCTGAGTAATTCATTGGGCTAATGTTGGCTGTGGTTTTTATCCTGCTTTATCTGACATTTATTGTTCTCTTTGTCGTACTGAGCAGGCTTAAGAAGGTCACTTTACTTCAGTTCAGACTGCAAAACTGTATGGAAGCACAATCTGGCTACAAATGAGTTTTATTAATTAATGTATTAATTGTATCATTCTGATATCCACTCCCACCCCCAGGTGCTTAAAGTCACAAATGAGCTCCATGTTACAGGAAAAGAAGCTACAAGAAGGTTATAATTAACAATCTGTGGTGGCGTAATGTGGTTACAATGCAGTATTGCAGGCTTAACTCATTGCTCGCTGTCAGGAGTTCAATTCTGAACAGCTCAGGGTTGACTCAGCCTTCCATCCTTCCGAGGTCAGTAAAATGAGGAGGCAGATTGTTGGGGGAAATATGCTGACTCTGTAAACCACTTACAGAGGGCTGTAAAGCGGTATGTAAGTCCATGTAAGTCTAAGTGCTATTGCTGTTGCTTTGATTTCATTGTTGGCCATTGGTCCTAAGCATCTTGAAAGATTTGAAGTCTTTCAAAATCATTTGTCTGAGAACAGGGAGCTTCCTTATTATTAATGTAATAGAAAAGTGTATCGTCTGCAACTATGATGTTTAGAAGAAACCCTATGATTTTTTTTTTAAAGTTAGTGCAATATATTTTTTTCTCTCTGACCTAAACAAAGCTGTAAGTCACATATATAATTCAACCCATTACAGGGCCTGGGCATGCTTATTGCTGGAATACAGACTTTGTTCAGTTTCAAGATGAGAGAATGTGGTTTTTGAAAAATTATCCACTCCCAGGTTAGATAAATGAAGGAAATGTATTGCAATAGTTAAAAAGAAAATGCATGCATTTATTTTAGAAAGCCAGGCAATTTTTACAGGGAGGGCAATTCCAAAAGAAGGATGAAGATGGAAGATAATATGTGGAACCTATAAATAAGAGGTGAAAGCTATAGGCTAATTTTTCATGTCATGCAACACCCATTATTTTCAAATGTACAGAAAGGATATCGAGTATGTTATCTATACAGAATAATATCAAAATATTCCAAACAGGTTTAGCAAAATAAAGCATCCATTTGGGGACTTATATCAAGCTGGAACTGAATTATTGCAACTAAATCTGAAAGAAGCAAGCATAGGACTGCAACATAAATCTCACTTAATGCAAGTGATAAGACTCACTTATGAGTAAGTAGGCATCGGAATATGTTATTAATTATTCATTGAACAGCTGCTTGCAGTGATGAGAAGGCTGTAGATGGTAGGGTAGGGAATAAAATATCTCAGGTTGTAATCCTTTACACGCTAACATGTGAAGCCCAAAAGAACTTAACAGGATATCGTTAGGAGTAACTGTGTTAGGAATACACAGGTAATTCCAAGCACTAACTCCTTACATTTCTTCTTTTAGGTAGCATTAGATGCAAATGTTCCAGGCAAATGTGTATGAAGTTTACACATATAGTCTCACCTGTGACACATTTGGTATTCCTGCTTCACCTAAGACTTTGCATTCTGTTCATAAATGCAATATACTGGATATAACCTGAACAACTACAGCAACATGTAGAAATTTAGGTAGGATTCAGTGAGTTAATAGGCTAGTTGACTAATTATTAACATTACTTTTTTATCCTAGTCAAACAAGGGTTTGCTAAGTTACTTCTGACGACAGATATAATTAGTAAATCTGATCTAAAATCAGAAGTGTAAGAAGAACTTGGAGCACAGATGACTCTACAGTAATATGGATAGATTTATGATGCCTCTCTGCTATTCCAGAATAAATCACAGACGATCAGTCTTAAAAGACATTGACTAGGACTTTGAAAACAAGCCATACTAGATGCTAAAAGAAACATGAATACTATTCTTGTTATATATATTCAAAGCCTTTTCAGGTAGTTATAATGCAGTATGGCAATGTCATTCTGTCATATGTTGATAGAGAGAGAGTAACAAAGAGTATAGCATGACTTCAATCTGACAGTCTTTTAAAGGTTTATATAGCTATGTGTTGAATTTATTCATTTATGTACTCAATAAAAATGTCTCTTGAGTGCATTTAAAATGGCCAACTAGGCCCAGGCCACACCACACTAACAAACAGGCAACAGCCTATCTGCTATCAGGTAGATTTCAACCGTCCTGGATAACCATGTGATGTGTCAATCATCATTAGTACGGAAGAGTAGAAATACACGAGGCTCCACTCCGAGCCTCATGGTGGCAGTGTAGTAGCAATGGGGCTCTGTTGCTCAAGTATTCTATAGCCTTTACTTTCTGTTTCGTTCCTGTAAGACTGACTACCTCATGCTTGATGTATATAGCTTGTAGAAAAACCTGCCTTCTTCTGAACAACATTTGCCTCAGTCTCCTGACTTCGTCTCCATTATGGTCCATCAACCTACAACCAGTTGCAAGGTTTCCTATTTAATTGTTAAAAGGGATAGCAGAGTGAAATCTGCTCTGCAATAATCCTAACACTATGGTTCCAGGTCAAGCAAAAAGAAGAAGTCTTTTAATAATCTTAGCCTATGTTTTAAGATAGTTTCATAAGCAAAATACTTACCATGGGACCTGGTGGGCCATCTTGACCAGGTACTCCAGGTAAACCTTGTTCTCCCTGAAAGAAGACATAAATCCAGTTTAATTTGGAAGAGCACAGTATGAAAACCTGAATCAAGGAAGGAAAACAAAATCTTATGGTTGATGCACTCACCACAGGGCCAGGAATACCCCTAAGTCCTTCTGGGCCAGATTTTCCTGCAGGACCTTGAGGACCAACCGGACCAGTTTTTCCCGGAGCACCTTCTGATCCAGCCTCACCCTATGATATAAATATCAGAGTGAATACTCATGTACTGTTGAATTACATTATTTACAAAGAATAAGTCAGTTGATAAGAATTCCACAGCCAATACAAAAAATAGTCCTTTATCTGAGCAAAAGACAAGAAAAGCAGACATTGTCTTAGTCTACTTTAAACTCATTTTGCTTGTGCATATGGATCAAAAGAAGAAAATTGTGAACCTAAACTACTTGCTTCCATTTACAATGTTCCTATAGTTTTCCATTCGTTTAGACCATGCTCCTTCCTTTTCTTCTCAAATGTCTAAAAATTCGGACTGAAATAATATTCAGCCATTTTTGGCTAACAGGAATGCAGAGAATTTAATGCAAAAAAAGAAGAAGTGGCAATTGGAGTAAAGATACAACTGTTACATGCTACCATTTGGATAAACAGACTATTAACAAGAGACAGCCTAGTAGAATAATGAGCCTCTTGGCTGATAGCTGCTAGGATTGAAAATCTTGGGATCCGATTCCAAAAAGGTGCTTTGGAGAGCATTAGCTACAGCTCTTTAATAAGCACTTTTTCCTAGGATTGTGTGGCTGCAGTGTGCAGTCACAACATGATTCTGAGAAAAGGCATTATTGCTTTAAAATTGAGACAGGTGCTGCTTTCTTCCTCTACATGCTTGAAAACACCTGGGATTTTGGAACTGAAACCAAGCCATTTACAGTCCTAATAGGTAGTGCCTTATCTTGTCATAAAAGCCTCACCACTTTGGGACACATCAATCACTCATCTTTTGTTCTTGATTTACGATTCATTCATTCGTTTGTTCAGGTTTGAGGTTGCCCAACTTGGCAAGACTCTGGAAAGCTCACATTAAAAGCAAGAAATGATAAAACAATAAGAATAAAGAACATGCCCATCCAGAAGAAGTAAAGTAATTTTTACAGGGACTCCCACCATCCTAGCCCAAGACTAGGGAGGAACAGCCACATTTTCAATGACTTTTTTAATATTATCAAGGAGGAAGTCATATGAATGTTTATGTAGGAATGGCAGAAATGTGTCTGTCTTGTACTTAAAATATTTACCTTTGCTCCTTTTTCACCTTGTCTTCCTTCTGCACCAGCTGCTCCGGGAGGCCCCTGTCATAAAAGGAGAAAAATGTATATTAAATATAATGAGATGTGTTGGAATCAGACATTATTCCTACTTCATGAAGAGACACATCTCTTCCATAGAAATCTTCACAGGGAATGTTCCTTTGAAGGAACATGCAGGAACAAAACTTTTGCTGATTTCGATCCACTATAGCCCTTCGTTCTCTTAAAAATCTCATCCAAAGTTAGAGATTCCCTAGAGTAGGGATGGAGAATATTTCCAGCCAGGGGTCTCATTTTCCTCTCACAGATAACTACAAAGAATATGACTAATGAGGTCAGCAATGGCAGGGCTCCATTTTTCAATGTTCCTATTTTGTTTAGGATGGCCTCAGTGTCTTGAGGTTTGTTAGTCTTTCAGAGAGTTAAATCCTGAAATGAGTGCTTTAAGCTTCTCCATTTCAGCATCTGTTTTAATCTTTAAAATCACTAACTGAAACTAATAAAATTGTAAAGAAATGTTGTTGCCATCCACTCCATGGTTGTGTCAGAAGCCACAAAAAGGATGTTAGAGAGCTAAATAAAGACTCACAGACTGAGCTCCTCCAAGATGTCTGCTGAACAGTAAGGAGTTTTTTCTCTCTTGCTGATGATCTGCTGATTTTGCTGCCTAAACTGGCTTTCTGGCAGGGCTGCTCCATGGATTTGAATGGGGGCACTTAGAAATGATCCATGACACTTTTGGATGCCTATGGGCACATCTGGGAAAGGGAGTCTTGAAGATTCCAGTTCCCTTTGGGAGTGGCCAGATATGTCGGCATTTTGGGTTTTCTTAAGCATGCCCGGGCCTTAATTTTACTTTTTGAATTTTTGCTTTGCTGATTAACTTTTAAAAATAGATGGGCTGGCTAAATGCTGATTTATTTCAGTCCCCTGCTGGTCTTTAGCTGTTCTCTTTTGTCTTTTTCCCTTTGATTTATGCTGTTTTTCTAAATAATAAATAAATAAATAAATGGATTTTTATAGCCCTGATTTGGTAGCTCTAGTACGTGGACAGTTGTAGAAGATGTGGTCACATGTGTGTGAAGTGGTAGTGAGGGCAGAGAAGCCTCTGCAACTGGGATAGATCTTTCATTATTGTAACACAAGGCTAATCCTAAAAAAGCGTATCTAGCATTTCTCTCTCTCTCTCTCTCCCTCTCCCTCTCTCTCTCTCTCTCTCTCTCTCTCTCTCTCTCTCTCTCTCTCTCTTTATTGTTGAGACTTATATGCCGCCCTTCTCCTGTAGGACTCAGGGCGGCTTACAAACCATAAAAAACACAATAAAAAAGTTAAAACTATATTACACCCAATTCTCAATAATAAATTTAGATTTAAGACAGACAAATTTAAAACCCCAAATCTAAAAACTCAGTCCAGATTGACTTGTTGGAATAGCCAGGTCTTCAGGTTGCGGCAGAAGGATCAGAGGTTGGGGGCCGTCCAGAGCGCAAGGGGCAGTTCATTCCAGAGGGGAGGCACACCCACAGAGAAGGCCCTCCCCCTGGGGGTCACCAGCCAACACTGTTTGGCTGACGGCACCCTGAGGAGGCCCACTCTGTGGGATCGCACTGGGCGATGGGAGGTTGTAGCTGGCAGCAAATGATCCCACAAGTGGGAGGGGTCATATGGAGGGGAAATAGAAAAGGCAGCCTTGGGTTGTGTGTTAGACAGCCTAGCTGGATGTATTCCTGGGCAACTGGCCATTCTTTGCAGAATGTTCAGAAAAGAAGAAAAAAGTTGACAAAGTATCACTGAGTGGAAGTGAAAATATCAATTAATCTACCTGAATGTAAAATATGCACAATTGCCACCCCAGAAAAAAAAAAGGGCAGGCATTTTGTTTTCACACAAGGAAAAGGATGATCTATTTTTGTCAATACACTGTCAGCAAGATGTTTCTGTTTCTGCTGAGCTTGATGAGATTTTCAGTCTTTAAAAACCCACTTCTGTAAGATGCATGCATGCATGCATCTCTTTGATTAAACAGCCCAGCAGGCTAGAGCAGTTCTAGTTCCTACTAAAGTTTAAAAGATAGCTTTAATTCATTCTTTATATGACATCTACCAGAACTGACAGGTCTACCATAACAAATCAGTAATTCATGTTTTAATGCTTAGCTTGTGTGTGTGTCTATTATATGGACCATATCTCCTAATGGAGAAGTGCGCAAAAGTTCAGAATTCTGGGGAAAACAGCAGATGGAACTAACTCATATTGTTCATACAACCCATGTCAAATATTAAAAATATAATGTGAGAACCAAAGAGTGAAGCTTGAAACATGGTAAAAAGGGATTTTGTCCAGGTAAGAAACTGGAAATGGTTGTGGCTCTTTGTAACAGGTTCAAGAGTAATATGAAATGACTGTAAACGATGCAGGTGCCCTAGACATTTAAGTGCATTCCCATTTGCATTTTACACTGAAGGATAATACGTCTGCTCGTACCCCACCTTTATTATTTTTACAAATAAGTCAAGGTGGTGAACATATCCAACACTACATCTTCCTTCTCCTATTTTCCCCACAAAAGCACTCCTGTGAGGTAAGTTAGGCTGGGAGAGTGACTGCCCAAGGTCACCCATCTGGCTTTCATGGCATTGGCTAAGGCAGGACTAGAACTCACAATCTCCTGCTTTCTAGCTTAATCACTAGATTAAGTGACACATGCTTGACAATAAAATAATTCCCCTCACCAACACCACACACATTTCCATCTTGGAACTTAAACTTCATAATGGATAGTCAACATAATTTAGATTATGCTTAATAAACTTTGAAAACATCCATTATCATTTGTAAGACCATTCTGTACAAAAGTAGA
This sequence comes from Mimophis mahfalensis, assembly GCA_032468015.1. NCBI lineage: Eukaryota > Metazoa > Chordata > Lepidosauria > Squamata > Mimophis > Mimophis mahfalensis. The sequence continues at coordinate 18,412 of JANHFR010001162.1, read as the reverse complement.
TCAATAAAAGTACAGAACATTAAAAAAAAGAAAACAGAAAACAGAAAAAAGAACAACATATATCACATATATATCAACAAACTACAAACACACAAAGTAACAATGTTTTCAGTTGCATTTGCGATGACAATCTTAAGTTTACTACTATTGTATAAAAAGAGATTGTGTTACAAGAGCACTGATAAGTTATTTCACTCATGAGACACCCTTGAGTAAGCTTTGAAATGGTTAGAGCAAATGATCTTGGGGACAGCAGAAACAATACAAAACTTTATAGTAATTAAAAATGTACTTCTCGCATAATCTAGGAATGCAGCTGCAACATCAATTAGCAGTGCTTAGGAACACTGTGATCGCTAAATTATAAATACAATGAATCATGATTGCCAAAACAAAGGGGAGGGGCTGTATTCATTATCAAACAGTACCAATTCTGCACCGAATGCAAAGTTGGTAAATGAACAGCTCTTGTTAACCCTCATCAGTTGCCAGCATTGCACAGATGGAGCTTCTGAAAAAGAAAGATGGCTAATTGTTATTTATCTGTCTTTGCTATGCTTAGATTTTGTAGTGTGGAGGAAAATTTTAACTAGCACAAAATATCTTGGCAACGAGAACATGGAATTAATCTCTTTCTCTCCCCTACCAAGTCTCCAAACTATGGCCAAATTGTTCTGAAATTCATTGAATAAGATACTCTTTTTCAGTTTGCCTGTTTCACAGGGTACTTAGCAGTGGTGTGTTTCAACCGGTCTAACAACCGGTTCGGTCATTGTGTGCTCACGTGTTGTCTTAAAAAGAAACAGATCATTTCCTGCAGCACAAACAGCTGAGGCACAGCAATCCGCACTGCCACGCCAATCAACGAGGCTTGAAAATCAGGAAATAAAGGTCAGTATAGCATTCAAGCGGGTGGGTGGGCCAAACTCGTCGCCTACTCATCAGCGACTCAGCCGAACAGAACTACCGGTTCACCTGAACCGGGCCAAACCAGTAGAAACCCACCCCTGCTTATAAGGACACCATGGGGAGAACCACTGCTGTTGGAAGAAGGCTGAGAGAAAAATATAAAAGTAATCTGTAGAATTACTCTTTAAGATGACTTGTGCATAAAACCTATGCCCACAGAACCAGACTGGGAAATCATTTGTTGAGTGAGCTGGCAAAGATGTATATCACACATGTGGGTAGGGTAAGATTTGCTGGGTTTCCCCGCATGTTCTGTTTAGGATGAAGAATCCTATATTAGAAATTTATACTACAGTTGCATAATTTCCAGCTCGAAATGGAAAGAAATTGCCGGCTGTCTGCAATTAGTGCGAGTTCTAATCTCACCAGGCTCAAGGTTGACTCAGCCTTCCATCCTTCCAAGGTGGGTAAACTGAAGACCCAGATTGCTGGGGACAATAAATTGACTTTGTAAGTCAATAAGCTGACTTTGTAACACACCACTTAAGGGGGGCCAAAAGGCCTAATAAGCAGGTCTATACAAAGAATGGTGGCAATTGCTATAGGGTATTGTAAGCTGCCCTGAGTTTCCGGAGAAGGATGGCATATAAATGGAAATTTTTTTAAAAAATTGAACCACCCTTTTTTGGCAATCAGAAGAGACTCACAAAAGGGAATTTAGGTTTATTTGTGGTCTTGAGGCAGTTTAACAGATTACATTGATTCCTCTCCAATCTTGTGTGGTTGATAGTCATGTTTGTTATTTGCATCAGAAGATTCCCCCCACCCACCCCAATTATTCTGATACGTTATCATACAAATCCAGATCTATACAACAAAGCCCACAGGAAATATTTTATAGTGCAAAGGCTTACTTACATATGTGGATTTCCGTTTGGGATTAATATATTTGTGCCATGAATTTATGATGTTATTTGACATGCTGATACGAAACCATTTATCAAACACATGTTGATAAATACAAAAGTTGACACAGTGAATGGAGGCAACTTTTTCATGGTGCCCACTGTATGTTAATATCGTAAAATAGTTTATCTCCATCTCATTCCTCAGCTTGAAGGTTTCTCTTGAAAACTTGTTCAAATGCTATTCAGAGTCATCTGTCAGCTGACTGAAAATATGCTTGTTTAATGTTTAAAGGAAAAAAAAACCCTACCATTTATTGTGCCATTTATTATTTATAAGTGCATAAACATGATGTGGTTATTTGTAAGGCTGAGAACACTCAGCAACTGTTTGCCATAATATTAGGTTTTCTCTGTTATATTTTCAAGAAGACTAAAAGAGCTATTCTTCAATTTACAAGTGTCATTGTTATCTAGCTGAGGTTGCAAAATGGAACAAACCAAACCCAGGATAAATCACTGATAAGATTTTTCTCATTCCCCAGGTGCTACACTTTTTTTTATATTATATCTAAAATGTATAAAGTTTACAGGACTAAGATCCAAATATTTAAAATAGGATGGTCTGTTTGATACAGAATCCAAATCCATTTTCATAGACCTCTAATTCCCTTGAATCCTATATTGTACTTCAGAAAGCCCCAAATTCCTTGAAAATGTAACTTGATTTTTTCAAGAAGACAGGTAGTCATTCATGATCATTTTTCAGACATGGCCATTGCAGCATCCCCAATGGTCACTTCATCAAAATTCAGAAGCTTTGTCAACTGACTCATATTTATGATGGTTGCACTGTCCTGTGGCCATGTGATCACTTTTTGCAAACTTTTGATCAGCGAAGTCAATGGGGAAGTTGATTCACTTAGCAACCATATTACTAACTTAATAACTGCAATGATTTGCTTAACAACTGTGGCCAGAAAGGTCACAAAATGGGGGCAAAATTCACTTAACTGTCTCAATTAGCTACAGAAATGTTGGTCTGGTTTGTAGTCATAAGTCGAGGACTACCTGTAATAGCAGTCTTCATCTTTTGGCAATAGAGGTACAAGGTAGAGAATAACCTATATGGAAACAAATTCTTATCCTAAGAAGGGAAGAACTACATTCCTATGCGTTTATCTCAAATATTGTAAATGAAATAAGTACATACAAATATTGCAATAATTAGAGAGGAAGTCAGCAGTTCCATATGAAAAAAAAACTCACTGAGTGTAAATGTTGACTAGGTTTTGAAATCATCCAACCATCTGCTTTCTAACTTCTCTTTAGCAGTTTAATTTTTTGGAAGGCTGTTCAAAGCAGGAATTATTGCTACCAAAGTATTGCAAAAAGTGTCAGTTTGCATTGGACTTTCCCAGACGGCTAGTTCCAGATATATTGGACCTGCAAGACTCAGAATTCCTCAACAGGGATAACCAAAAGAGCCTTGGTGGTTCAGGCAGCTAATGCCTCCTTAATTACTAACAACTCCCTGCAATTAGTGCAGGTTCAAGTCCCACCAGGCTCAAGGTTGACTCAGCCTTCCATCCTTTCGAGGTAGG
>JANHFR010001160.1:0-10338 GCA_032468015.1 Mimophis mahfalensis | reverse complement strand
TGGGTCTTTTTCCTAGGCTCCAGAACGAATTAATCCGTTTCCAATGCATTCCTATGGGAAACCACTTTTCGACTTACCAATTTTTCTACTTACAAATGTGCATTTGGAACGGATTAAATTCGTAAGTAGAGGGACCACTGTAAGTTGAATAAAGAGAAAATACACATTCCTTTGCTGATCTAGAGTCAGTCTGTTTATTTTCTATACTTTGCACGGCAGCTTTCTGACCAGTTTTGCAGGACAATAATAAGTTGTCCTGGGATTCCTGTTTTTCAATCTGTGATCAGTGATCTAAGCACATTTCCCAGTTTGAAGCAATTAGCACAATTGAAGGCCTTTTCCTTAACTGACAATGAATCTATAATTAAGAATATTTATGCATCAGCAATAATACCTCTTGTTCTTGATCTTTTTATAGAATGTGTCATCTCCCTTTCCATGTAGGGCTTTAATCTCTGAGGAATGATCCTAAGTATTATTTTGTTAAGATGTGAAATTAAATATTGCTTCTATACTGTTCAATCTCCTTTCTGTTGTATTGGTATGTAAACTGACTCCTTCCAATCTGTGAACTAGAATGTTGTTCATTCTTATGTGTGGTGTAATCAGTTGATTTCTTCACATACCATCTAGTGATGTCCATGTATATAGGCATCATTTTAGTACTAGACTGTTAGCAATGACGAATTCACTGGATTAGCAAAAAATGTTATGCTGATTCCATGCTTCATTTCAGATTCAGTTCTAATTCTAATTCTAATTCTAATTCTAATTCTAATTCTAATTCTAATTCTAATTCTAATTCTAATTCTAATTCTATTCATTTCAGCTGAAGAAGCTTCTTGGATGAGAAGCAAACATCTTCAGAAAAAAACAACAACAGAAAGTCCAGTTGCATCTTCAAAAAACACCTTGGGGTTTCCTCCTTAATATTCTCTACTTTGATATACAGACTCCAACCATAAGCAGCATATCTCATTCACTATTTCTCATGTCCGGATTGTAAACAATATGAGCTTCTGTATGAAAGTATTTAATTCCATTTCACTTCAGTTTGTTGATACATAAGATGTCAGTATATATTCAATTCATGTCATCTTTTACTGGATTTCACAGCACTATTTGATTCAGGCTAGATTCAAAATATTCTTGCAAATTGAAGAAAATTGTTCCAAGTATTTAGCAAACCGTAAATCTATCCCACCAATGAAATTTACTCTTGCCCTTCTCCTGAAGTTATCCATTGAAAGGAGATATGCCCACATATGGGGTATAAAATGTTTTCCATCAGAAAATCTAAATTTCTCTTTCTTTTTAAGATCATCTTTATCCCAGTTGCTGAAAGAATTATGTAGCAGTAGTGTGAAGTGTCTGTCATTGCCAAAGTCTTGTGTTTATTCCTGCCGTAGAGAAATATTTCTCAGCTGTATCTGCCTGGTAGATATAATAGTGAATTTCCCTTAATTACCAAGTAATGAAAATAGCTTAGTCCACTTATGAATGCTTAGTTATCAGCCAGCATGGCTACTTTACTTTGGCATGCTTAACAGATTAACACTATCCATCTGAACATGGTTGTATCCCCATGTTTTCTAATAAGATCAGTTTAACAGGTAGAATGTAGCTACTTAGTTTGTAAGCTTTGTATTAGACCCATATTATATTCCCTAATACTAAATTCAAACACTAATTTTCATGTTAACGATATTTCCTATTCACAAACCATTAGTATCTTTTTAGCTAATACAACAAGGAGCTAATAATGACTAAGAAAAACCTTATTCTCATTTATTAAATCTTTTTGTTGTCATTTTAAAATTAGGAGGTGATTCATTTACATAAGGAGTTACTTAATTGAAGGCTTAAGTAATTAAAGGTGTTGCTGATTAAACATATTCATTGGCTAAATTCCTCGGCACGTCCCCACAAAGGGTCACCCACAACCTCCCGATTAAGGAGAGAGCGAGTGACCCTGAACAGGGTAGCCAGGCGATTCTCCGCGGACGCGATGAGGGTGAGGAGTAGTTATGCTTTGCCACCTCCATCGACGCAATATAAGATCTCGTAAAGGATCTCAACCGTAACCAGTTGGGTTCGGAACGGGTTGCCCTCCAACCGCACTCTAGGCCCCGTCTCCGGTGCTTCATCTCCCGGAGCTCCTCGGAAAACCAAGGAGCCCAATGGGATTAGCAACGGGTCAGGGGCCGCAAGGGAACAACTCAGTCGAGTGCCTTGGCAGCCGCACTTTGCCATGCTTCCACCAAGGCCTCGACCGAGCCGTGAGTGAGGGGGGCGGGTACAGACCCAAGCACATGCAGGAACCATTCTGGGTCCATAAGATGCATGGGGAGGAACCACCTGGTCGGCTCTGCAGCCCGGCAGCAGGGGGAGGCATAGTGGAAGCCCAGTCACAGGTAATAGTGATCTGACCACGACAAGGGGGAAATAATTGGAGTACCTTCAAATGCCTTTGAAAATATTTATGAGTTGTGTTCTTGCCATACCACAGAAAGGCATGCCATCCCATCTGCAAACCATAGCCGTCTAACATTAATAACCTCTTATTTTGCAAGCTAGCCCACTCTTTTATTGCTGCTTGATAATATGCCTCCCAATCTGGTAGACCAAATCCTCCACTATTTTTATCATCTTGTAGTGCCCTCAATTTGATTCTTGGGTTTCTCCCATGCCAAATAAATTTCACTACCATCTTGTTTAATTCCCTAAAATATAAATTTCCCAATTTAATAGGGATTGTCTGTGACTTTTCCCAACAAAGGGTTTTGGGGTTTTTTTGCGTTTTACATAACTTGAAGATGGTGTAGTAGCTCCTTCTAATTTCGTGAAGCATATTAACTTTTAGGAAAAGAGATAAAGCACAACCACCCTCTGTGCTTTGATTTTGGCAGGTTAGAATGAAAAATTCATAAATACCCCATTTGTTTGATGGAAGCTGGCCAAATTTCAGGCAGCAGCAGTGAATTATGAAACTAGTCTTTAAGATATAAACTTTTTAGAAAGACAATTCACCTACTCTTCCATGAAATTGGGGGCAATTAGTATAAAAGGTTTATACATAATTGAGGTTACCTTGGAGCACAGAAAATGTCTGAAACAATTCAGAACAATTGAGAGTATTAGTCAAAAAAGAAACCTGAAAAAGTTGATAGGCAGATTAGTCACTATGGTTATATAAAATGTTTGCCCATAGGCCAGCTTTAGATAGGCTCAATATTGTTTTATCTTGGCATGTACCTGGAACATGCCTGTTCTAAGTGGTGATACTTCAGGGTTGGGAATCTTATAAATGAATAGAATTTTGTAAAGATAGTTTGGTATAGTTTATGAGGTTGGAGAGTAGGGTCAGTGGATATGTACTGAGCTGCAGAGTTAACAGAGATGAGAAAGAGAGAAAGAATAACTACCTGTGCTAATGCACATAGTGAAGGGAAAGGGATCAAAATATAGTAGGACTGCCTTGTTGACAGTAACTTATTTCAGCCTACAAATTTGTTTCAGCCCAGAGCAAGGTGAACAATAGTCACTTGTTTGACTATGGCTCAGGTCAATTTAGCCAAACTTCCAAATCACAGTTTGTTTTGTGAATAAAGCAAAACATATGTTTCATTTTGTACTAGTCATGAAGTTATATTCACTGGTTTTTCTCCTGTTATTTTTCTTATACAGTGTCAGACATTTCTCAACATAGAGTGAGTTAGGGAAAATATATAAAGGTAAAGGTTCCCCTTGCACATACATGCTAGTCATTCCTGACTCTAGAGGGTGGTGCTCATCTCTGTTTCAAAGCCAAAAAGCCAGCACTGTCCAAAGACATGTCCATGGTCACGTCACAGGCATGACTAAATGTGAAGGTGCACGGAACTCTGTTACCTTCCCAGCAAAGATGGTCCCTGTTTTCTTACTTGTATTTTTACATGCTTTCGAACTGCTAGGTTGCCAGAAGCTGGTATGTGATTCTTCACTAGCAATCAGCAGTATTTCTTTGCTTTCTTTTATAATTATGTTTCCTATTGATTATTGTAGTGAATATAAGGTTAGGTAACTCAGACAGCTGTGATCCTTTGGGAAATTCTTAGGAATAATGCAACAATAATAGACAATTTTATAAAAGATTTGGAATGTTTTTGATGGACTGAATGCAACAGATAGTTCAAAGGGAGATAAATACCAGGGGTCACATTATTTCATCCCAAACCCATAAAACTGGGAATATTTCAAAGTCCAACTTTCATTGCAATATTAAAAATAAAGCTTAAAGCAATTTAGTTTTCAACAGGAAAAATTCCCAAGATTTTCAAAATTAATTGTAGGTTAAGGAATATGGATTCTCTCCCCCTGCCCCACTTTCTCATTTCCTCTACAAATACATTTTAATAAATACAGCAAATGTGGCCATTTCCAGATTACTCCAAGTCACCCATATACAAGTTACAAATCCTGTTCCTGGGTAATAAAGTCCTGAGATATTTGTGTTCCCAACACCTCAGTAGCCACTTGTGGGAACTTTCTGGAAATTGGAAGGTTGTAATATGCTTGCAGCAATCAGGGCATGTGGCATTTGTGAATATTCAAGTTTCCACACTAGTTCATCTGGCATCATTGGTTTTTTTTTGAGTCATATGTGTATGTGTGTGTATATATATGGTAAAGGTTCCCATCGTACATACGTCTAGTTGTTCCCGAATTTAGGGGGCAGTGATCATCTCCATTTCAAAGCTAAAGAGCCAGCACTGTCCAAAGATATCTCTGTTGCCATGTGGGTAGCATGACTAAATGCTGAAGGCACACGGAATGCTGTTACCTCCCACTAAAGCTGATCCCTATTTTTCTACTTGCATTTTTACATGCTTTTGAACTGCTAGGTTGGCAGTAGCTGGGACAAGTAATGGGAGCTCGCTCTGTTACGCATTGCTCGGGATTCAAACCGCCAGACTGCCGACCTTTCTGATCAACAAGCTCAGCATCTAAGCTGCTGAGCCACCACATCCCTTTTATAAATCTTACGGTCCATATTGACTTCTGTGGGCCAATGTATGCCTTCCAGAAAATGTCTCCATTGATCAAAACTGATTAAATAATGAATAGTTCCGGTGGTAATATCAATATCAGTAGTATTAGTTGGGAGATGATTGAATAGTGAGACAGTGAACTAGCTTCAAATTTCTTCCATGTGTGACACATGGTTGGTAGATTTGCTCCAGTGTCTGTGGAACTCATGGACTTGTGGGTTCAGCACCAATTTGAGAATTCAGACTATCTAAACTGTGAAATTCGAGCTGCCTTGTTCCAATATAGGTTTGCAGCAATTAACTTGATTTGATACCATGCTTGTCTCTTTCTAGACAGACTAGTTCTACTAATAATAACTACTGAATAAAGTTGAATACAGTTGAAATCTTTTGATTTCAAATTATATGAATTGTTAAGAAAGCAGTTTCTAGATACATTCCTTTGAGCAGTATAATGAGACAGTTTGAAATATAATTACACATAATAAAATGGATGGATGTGGTATTTCATATCCCTTTATGTAAAAATTTATGGACATACCCATATGAGATAGGTGAGCCCATTGGCATATTTCTTTTATGGGCATGCCGGTATCATTCCTTCATGCCTCCCATGATTATTCACTGCAAGCAATGAGAGAACATTGTAGGATTTGAGGTGGTGCGTGGCCTACATATTGTAAATACTATAAAATAACTATTTAGTATTCAAAAGTAACATAACATGTAAATTTATAGTGGATCTTCATTACCTTAATTATTGGTCTCCCAATTTAGAAATATTTTAAATGCAACTTCTTACACTTCTACAGCATGGAGTATGATTTCTTTTTGTAATTATTCATATGATGCATATTTTCATATTCTGATAGTATTCATGATCTGTCTACCTCCTAGGATGATTTATAATGCTTTCACTCTTGAAATCCCTAGGTAATGTCTATTTATTCTAATGGACCTCTCCTGTATTTTTTTTTTAACCAAAGTCCCTGATAAATAGAATCCTCAAGAAGATCTACAGAGTTACATCCAGCTTCACCATTATTATTTGTGGTGCCCTTTGTAGCCATGGGTTGTTTTCCTACTGCAGTTTGCTTATCAAATTTATTAATAAATATTACAAGCCCTGTGATATCTGTTATCTATTCATCAAAGGCAGGCATACTTACCAGAGCTCTCTCTCCTTCCTTCCTCTTGATATGAGATTCCCTTAGGCCTACCGTTGATAAGCTGTTCTTGTTTCTCAGAGGTCTTCTACAACAGTAATATGTAGCAAAATATTTGCAGACTATACAAAAGGTAAAATTAAAGTTAAAGAAAATTAGAGAAATACCAAGACTACATCGCTTCAAAGACAACCCAATGAATATGAAACTGAGAAGACTTGAAATTTTTCCTATACAAATTAGCTACACATTACTGGATATTTTGAGGCTATACAAAAGGGAAAATTCCAGCCCCATTCCGTTTCATATTCATTCCATTTTGGCATTGAAGCAATGTAGCTTTGAAATAGCTTCCATAAAAAAAATACACATTGTAACATTTTTTTCAACGAGACAACATAGTACTTCCCTCAGATAGCTTCTTTTCCTCAAAGTCTTTATTTAGCATAAGACACTTCATTTCTTATCTTTTTACTCAATCCTTTAACACTAGTTGAGAGATCATTCTGTTCTGTCAGTGTTTGAAGAACTCTTGCTTTCTATTTATATTAGATTGCATGATTTCAGACCATTCTGTATCTATTTTTGGTTTTCTGTAATCATCCAGTGATTTCTGAGTTACAGCCTCAAGCTTTGCTAACAAAGCAAATAAGAAACTGTGTTGTCTCCGGAGCATCTTGGGATTTCCATCAAAATTAATGACAGTATTTTATCAAGTATTATTGTCCGGACCTCTTTTTTCAGAGGAATGTACCCTTTGGAAAAATACTACTTTCTTCAATCATCTTAGTTAGCTCTATATTTTCCTCAGATAGATTACTAGCTACTGATCCATGCATGGGAACAAAAGAAATACTGATTATTTATTTTAGTTTGTATATGTGTCAGTTCTATTGGGTAAATCAGACATGAAACATGAGTAGATGAGCTAAATTTACTTTATTGTCAGGCTAGAATATCTTGCAAACCTAAAAATACAAAACACTCATTTTTGACAGTTTGATATATTAGGGACAGTCCTTTAAGTTTTTTTCTTTGCCCATTATTCAGTTGCAGCTCCTTCCTCTTTTATCTAACTGTATGCTATGTATTATCTCTTCTCCTCATCCCTTAAGACCATTCCCACATACCATTACATTCATGAAGAGCCATGGTGGTGCAGTGGTTAGGATGCAGTACTGTAGGCTACTTCTGCTGATCATTGGCTGCAGTTTTTCAGTTCAGGTTTCACTGGCTCAAGGTTGACTCAGCATTTCGAAGTCAGTAAAATGAAGACCCAGATTGTTTTGGGGAAGTGTTCTGATGCTGTAAACTGTAAACACTTTACAAAAGGTTGTAAAGCACTGTAAAGTGGTATGTAAGAACTATTGCTATTGCTATGAAACCCACCCTTATATTCCACTCAGGATCAAGGAACTGATAGATTTCACCTAGACATGCATACTGTATATCTGGTAGGCTCCTAGAAAACAGAAGAGAATGAGCTCTATAAGATTTCAAATGGGTTTCACGCAACTACATCAAAATATAGGGGTAGGTTTTAGGAGTTAACTGTTTGAAAGCAGATATAGGGATTTATAGTATAAGACTATTAAGAAAAACATACCCAGAAAAATACTTGGAATGTAAATTATGGTTTCAGGAAGGGCTTGGAGGACTATGTTTAACAAATATAGTTTTTTGCACCAGCATCAAAACAGAGTTCCACAAATTTCCTTTGGTTTCTGCTTTAACTTTGTCCATTATATTCTGAGACTTTTTCCCCCTAATCTGCAGAAAAGTGATAAACCTGGAAGAATATTTTCTAAGATTTTGTTTTATCATTAGCCTGATGAATTTTTAAAAAGCATCATTTCTAACATGCCTCAATCCTGATGGATTGAAGTATATAGTAAAGTATATAATCATAGTCTAGTGTTGGATTCTGTCCTTGGGTAGTGTTAATAACTATTTAATTACATTTTAGACACAAAGATCCTAAACAGAAAAAAGGTGAATTGAGCTTCTTTATCAAGATTGTATTTGCAGTTTTTTTTTTTAATTTCTGTAAACAATGGTTAATATAGTCTTGAAACATTCTTGATGACATCTGTGAGATGCTAAGTTGAGATAGGGCTCCGTATCAATCTCCTACCTGAAGTTTCCTATCTTGATTAGAAACATGACAGCTCATGCATCTTGAATGCTGTGTAAATTTTGCTGCTTTACCCCTACCTGTGAACAGTAGGATGGACAGTGTAATTGATTACCCGGTCTTTCTGTGCCTAGTCTAGGAAAATCCATAATGAAATAACTCAGCAAGTGTCATGTCATCTTTTGGAATCTTTAATCCTTTAACAGAAAATAAACACATAGTGTATTTTAATCTGAATATTTGAATAGAAAAATGTTATATAATTAATCTTTTTCCTTTCCCTTGCAGCAAACGAAAGGTTGAATTTATGCTAAAATAACTGTATTTTCCCATCATTGTGGAGAAATGTGTTATATAATATGATTTAGATTAAACACACACGTGTGTATGTATAATAATATTAGAGCTCAATATCAATAATTAAAGCTAATGCTACTTATATATGATAATTAAAATATTAACATCAGGACTGTTTTCATATTTTCTTTGACTAGACCAGTGGTTCTCAACCTGTGGGTCATGACCCTTTTGGGGGTCGAACGACCCTTTTGCAGGGGTCACCTAAGACCATCGGAAAACACCTATTTCAATACAAATACAGGTGTATGTGAAAATAATTTTATGGTTGGGGGTCACCATAACATGAGGAACTGTATTAAAGGGTCATGGCATTAGGAAGGTTGAGAACCACTGGACTAGACTAACACTGTTTCTGAAAGTGTCCGACATTAATGACTAGATGCAGATATTTTTGCATCTTCCATTTCCTACAAAGTAGTCCATTTCATTGGGGCACATTGGCTTATGTGGTAAGACACTGGGCTTGTGCATCGCTGAGGTCAGCAGCTCGGCGGTTGGATTCCTGTGAATGAATAAACTGTGCAGGTACAAGAAAAGAGCCTCTCCCAAATGCCTACCAACATTCAGGCATCCCGCAGGTAAAGATAACGCCACCCGAAAAAAATTCTTTCACAGAAGCAGCCAGCCACCTCGGTGATCCCTGGCTAACACATGCCATATGCTAAATAAATAAATAAATAAATAAATAAATAAATAAATAAACAAACAAACAAACAAACAAACAAACAAACAGTCCATTTGATTTTTATGTCAGTTACCTCTTGATGCCCAGATGCAGAGTCTGAGTCTATGCACTTTGGACAGGCATGGTCAATAAACAAAAAGTATGTTGGCAAAATTCTATTAGCTATATCTGATATTTCTTCATTTATTTAGCTTTTGTATTCCATTTGCCGCTTAATAATACTACATATTCTGCAATATTAGTTCTAAGCATTCCTTTAATTTGCTTTAGACTTCCTTAATATCTGGGAGGCCTATCTTAGCTGACAAGACAAAATACTGAAAAAATATATTTCTAGGACATGAAGACACAGATAAACAGATCTATTGTTGCAAAAATATGAAAAATTACAAAAGAAAGTGACTGCTGTGTATCAAATGTGTATTTGAATGTTACAAGTGCTCTGTATTATATTAGGATTGATGTCAAACACCTTTTGGCTCTTTCTTACAACCCATACTTTGAATATTGACTGTGAAAAAGTGTCTATTCAGCTTCTTCCTCAATACTGAGCAAAAGCATACTAGGGTTTAAAATCTAAAAGCAATTATCTTTTGGTGGGAATTATTTAGTACTAGCTGATTACCTGGTATTATTGCCTGGGTATTTTTTTTTTTTATGGGACTGCCATCTTCTTTCCTTCCACCTTCCTCCTTCCTCCTTTCCTCCTCCCTCCCTCCTTCCTTACCTCCCCCTCTGTGTTTCTTTCTTCCCCCTCATCCTTCCTTCCTCCCTCACTTCTCTTGCCCTCTAACTTATGTCCTTTGTTCCTCCTTCCTTTGTTACTTCCTCCCTCCCTCCTTCCTTTGTCCTCCCTCCTTCCTTATCTCCCCACTCTGTGTTTCTTCAAACTGGCGCTAAGTAAGGGCCAATGGAATTCAAGAAGGTCGGGACTTGGATCTCTTGTGGCACAGCAAGGGCTCT